>RJWH01009289.1:0-23806 GCA_004363575.1 Solenodon paradoxus | reverse complement strand
AAACACAAAGATTAAATCAGAGTGCCCCAGTAAGCAGGACCCCTCCTGATACTCTCACTATCCAGTAATTTTCTTATTCAATATTATTTTTTTTAATTTAAGCAATGTGCAAATGTTTCTTAAAGGAAAAATAAATAAAGATTTCAAGGCTTATCTTTTCTATTTCTTATTGTATTATTTAAATATGTAGGTGCTTAATACTACATAGAGTATGTTGCTCATATATATGGGTACTGTGAAAATAGAAATCAAAAAATAATTTACGGATAAAATATGAACAAAACTACAAAGTAACAAGAGGCAAATGAACAATTCTGTGACAAATTAGCATCATTGTGATGTGTAAGTTGCATGTGATAAAGCCAAACTGGCACCACAGTGTAAATATTAATTAATTCATGAATTTGTTAATTCATTTCAATACACATTGAGTACCCACTATTTTTTATTCTTCTAGGGGCTACTGATATATAAGCAACCAAAATGAAATTCCCCGTTTTCATGGATCTCACATTCCAACAGAATGAGTCAGATACTAAACTAACAAATAAGTAAAATATATAGTGTGTCAGATAATAATGATTGCTTGGAAAGGAGAGGTACATATTTGGGGGAAAAGAGAGTTGGAATTTGTAATATGGAAAAGACATCACAGAGAGAGTGACATTTGTATAAATACTTGAAGGTGAAGAATATTTGGGAGAGGAGGTGATAAGTGTTCCAGAAAAAAGGAATAATGGGTGCAAAGACACTGAGGCAGGAATAAGCCTTTTTCTAAGTGTTTCTGTTCTAGGACAGGTTCTTTTAAAATCAGCAAACTTTTATGCTTATGTGCCATATGACAGCTCAATTCCCCACCACTGTCAATTTTTTAAACTGCTGAGTTCTTTGTTCCTACTGTGTCAGTTGATAGCTCATTTTCCTTTTACTGGAGGCTAAAAGAAGCTTTTACATATATTTCCACTTTTTTTGTTTTGTTTATTAGATTATGAGATGGTTAATTTTATGGGTCAATTTTAATGATTTAAAGGATCCCCAGATAGCTGGCAAAGCATCATTTTTGAGTGTATCTATGACAGTGTTTCTAGAAGAGTTTAGCTTTTAATTCGGTCAACTGAATAAACAGATCTACTCTCACCAAAGTGAGTGGCTATCACCCAATCCTCCGGGGCCCCAAATGGGTCAAAAAAGTGTGAATTATCTCTTCTTGAGTTGGAACTTCCATCTACTCTTGAACTTGGAAAATCAGAGCTCCTGGTTCTTGGACTATTAGACCCCAGGACTTATACCAGTGGACCTCAGGGTCCAGTTCTTTGTTATCAGACTGAATTACATTACTGGCTCTCTTGGTTTACCAACTTGCAGAGGGCATATTATGGAACTTCTCAATCTCCATACCTCTATAACTTCTGTGTCAATTCCATATATATATATATATATATATATATATCAATAATAGAAAAATTATATTGTTAAACAACAATGTAATAAAAACCTACCACACATACAGGAACTGAAATAAAATGGCTCAGGGTCAATCAGTCAGTGAAATTATATGAATTATCCTTAATTTAAAGTATTTCAACTATTCTCAAAATCTAAATATCGACTTAGTAAATTTTCATAGAATACCTTCAGCCTTCTGACAATATATCCATGGACCATTTGTGGTCTAAGGAATTCTGTTTTAACAAGGGTGAATACCTTTAAAGTCAGCCTTTTTACTGGCTTGCTGATGACCATAGGCCATATTAGTGGAAATATAAGATTTATCCGCCTGAGCCCCTGTAACATGGGTGAATGATTCCCTGCATGACCGGGAAACTTGCATGGTACATGGCTACAAAATAAATTCAAAACAGCAATCTTGGTCCATTTGCTATCACGCCCACCTGTGAGAAATGCTTCAGTGATTTCGACTATATACCAACCAGAGCCTGTGCTCACAATTATCTGGACAAGAAACAACTTTGTCAATTTTGCAATAGAGTGAAGAGCATTGGCACTATTTCTTTTCCACTTCAAATCCACAGCTCAGTAAGAATAGAGAGGCTGAAATCAAATTATTTAATTAATAATATCCTATTACACATATGAGGAGACCAGTTCTTATGTTTGAGAAAGAAATGACACATAAGGCATTGAAAGTTCAGGCAAAATGTTTTTCTTACCATGTCTTAGGTGACAGCACTGCTCCAGATGGTAGTTCTGAAAAAATTCTTTTCCAAAAAGCAAAATACAAGAGAGGTAAGTAGACTTCTCCCCTGCCTCCCCTTTGGAAATAAATGTAGCTGGCAATATCTGTTGCAATAACTGGTGCATATCTGTGACATTTAAGATAAAAGTGGAAGAACTCCAAGATATTTTATAAAGCAGGTGAGCATATTAAAAAAATAGCACTGTCTGAAAAAATTGTTAGGTGTTCTTGACCAAATTTCTTAATTAACATCACATGGAAAAGTAGATTATTTTGAAAAAGTATCCTGACTAATGTGAACTGGATAAAACTGTTTTAAGTTTCCATCCTTAATTTTTTTCTCATCAGGAATCATTTTAGACCATCAGCCGAATTTTCCTAACTTTTAGTGTGTACTTCCATGATATTCTAGGATACAATCTTTGCAGAATGACATGAATAAAGGACATAAATTTTGTATGTGAAAAATATTTTATTTTCTATTAATACTTTCTGCTTATACCTATGCACCCATCTCCACCAGTTTTCCTCCAGTGTACATGCACACACACACACACACACACACGACAGAACTCTCTGAGATGACATAAGATTAATATACTGCTGAATCAGCTCCACGAGCTAAGAAATGGTGATCTCACATCATCGTTTATGCAGTATATCAAGACACATGGCTTCAGGATTTGATATTACAAAGGAGTACATTATAGGGATGAATAGCAGGAACTCTTGAGATAGACCAGCTGGTTTGAAATCACAACTCTATTTCTAGCTAACTATGTGAATTTCTTAACATTGTTTATGATTATGCCTGTTCATCTATAAAATGAATTAAATAATTTAACCTAACTCATAGGGCTGTTATGAGAATTAAATGAATAAATATATTTTAAATACTTGGAATAGTACTGGCACATAGTAAGCACTCTATAATCAGTAAATTTAAATTAATAAATAAATATAATTTATCTTAGAAAAGCGATAAGGAGATTGTAAAAAATTTGAAGAAATGACATAGAGGTAGTGAGAAAGTGTTAGAATCCTGAAATAATAGCAAGTCTTCATCTTTTCATTTTGTGTGGGATTTTGGTTATGCAGATGACATTGTTTTGGAGACGTAAGCAATCAATGCCTCAGAAATATCTGGCATTTTTCCCCCGAAGGTGAAACATGAGTTGTAAGAAAAAGTAATACATATTCATGAAAATACACTGATAGGCTAAGAAATCAACAACTGCTTGATATTCGTGAAATGTCTTTTTCAGCAGACAAGTTGCTCAAGAATGAGTGATATTTGTAGACTAAAAACTCAGTAGACTATAGGAACCGGAAATGTCTTTAACTGTTGAAGAATGCTTCCTTTATTATATGCACTATAGTGGGGGATATGATGTGTTGCTGAGATGCTACCTGGAGGTTGATATAATCATTCCTCAAATTTTGAGAGTACTGACCACAGAAAGTCTTCATCTGTTAGTCCTCTCTGGAAGGTGTCCTCTACTGAAGAGATCTGCTTCACCCAAGGTCATAATACTTTCCTGTGGTGAACTTTTACATTTAGTGACTCACTTGCCTCAATTTGAGACAATTCTTAACTATCCCAGGTCTTCATCTCCTCTTAGTATCAATTGAAATTTTTGCTGTAGTTGTCTCTCAGTTCAATTGCTGCTTCTACCCAATCTTGATACCTCCATTCTCTTATAGTTATTAATCCTTAAACATTTCCCAATAAACTTATTTTGTTCAATTCTCTCTCAGATGCCCATTCTTGAGAATTTGACCTGCAACATATTCAGTACAGTATAGTTCAGCTACAACAATATGAAATGATGGACATTTCGATATCTTTTTTCCCTTTCTCACATGGAGACCTTCATATGTTGTGATCTTCTTTAAGGAATCCCTTAATTTCTTCAACAAAGTTACAAAGTTTTGGTCCCTGTGTCAGATTGATCAAGGCATCTTACCAAAGTCAAAATCCAAGAATGCCAGATCTCTATAGAACAATTCCAAGTTCAAGGTAAATAGAATTTCCTAACCAAAGGTCCTTAAACTGATCACTTATGAATGAGTGTTCAAGTGGTCCTAATTATGATTGGTTAAAAACAACAACAATAATGAGCTATTGTGTGAGTTCAACTCAGACAATACCTTTCCCTCAGAAAAAAATACCAAGAAATTTATCAAACTCACGTAAAAGTGTTTAAGTGATACTTGCTCATCCAAGTACCCATGTGATAATTTCAAACACCTATCTTTGAGCATAAGGCAAACATTATCAATGTAGCCAAGAAAACTTCCATAGTATGCTTTGTTCAAAGATATCTTGTCTGATTATATCTTCTTTATTTTTCACATTAATGAAAATTGTATACTTGGATCAAGATCTTGATCTAGCTGAAATGGGTTTATTTATCTTTGTGAGCTCCTAGCTTGAGAACGTTTTTATAAAGTTCCTAAAGATACATAATTCCAATAGTACTAATGTCCTGGACACTGATACCACCCAGGTCCAAGTTTTCTTGATGTGCTCTTTCATAACAACAAACACTAATAAACAGTATGGGTATACTGGATAAATATTTTGCAAATTTAGTATAGATTATAACACTCATAGAAAAGTTATCATTGTTATTTTGATACTAGGTCATTCTAATAGTCGATCATTCTAATATTTATGAGTGACATTTAATAAAAATATTGAAAGTATTATTACCAGTAATAGATTCCACACAACAAAGGCACCCCCTTTTTTTTTTCATAGCCACTACTACACATTACTGAAAATTCTTCATGATGAAGAAGCATATTGCACTGAAGTCAGGTCATGTGAACTACTCTCATAGCTCCTGGACTTAATTTAATAGCATTTGATTGGCATACTCTTTCGTAGGCAGTCCAATTTCAAGCACAAACTGCATTTAACATCCTTGTATGTAAGTTCACCTCCATATCCTGGAATGGTTGATAGGTGCCTAAGGTGACCAGTAGATGTGTTATGCCAGACCAAATGACATAATGTCTCTAGCTTATATATAATACTTTCTCCACAAAACAAAATGTATCTCACCTATTACCTATGCCCTTGATAGTTTTTCTTTTCTCTTGAAAGTTGCTTCAAATCTTTTTAACGAATAGGTCTCTCTTGCTGGATAATTTTCATGTACATGAAAAATTATGAAATTTCATTCAATCAAGAAACATCATGGTTTACTTGTAAGATTTAATACATATGGCATACCTTCATATAATTATGTAAGGGCACTCTTAAATTGCAATACTAAAATAAATGACACAGCACTGAGGTAAACAGCAATTCCTTTATCAGATTGATTCTACTTGTGACATTTAAGTCTCTAAACCATGACTGATTGTACTGGAGAAAAGGGTGTGGCAGATTACATTTTTCAAAAATGGCCCATCCCATGTGTCTTGTGAAGTATGACCTTGCTACCACCTAACAAAAGGTAGAGTCTATTTCTATATCTTTTAAATCTAACTGTGAATGCTAGGCAAAACCATTAATTCTCCTGACAAATTGCTGCTGTCTCTTGGAAGCCAGCCACTAGGGTAGAAGTGTAACCACTCTGAAACCACCAAATTCTGAGAAGCCCAAGTCACATAGAAGATGAGACACCATTGAGGAAAGATGAGGGAGATGGAGAAAAGAAAAACAAGCAAACGTACAAACACCAGGCATATATGTAAAGAAATCACTCATGAAAGAAGGTCTTCCAACACCAGTCACCCAAACGAATGTCACATGTACTCAGGAAAGGCCCAGCTGACTTGTAAAATCATGAACAAAAGAAAACAATTTTGTTTATCTCCTAAGTTTGAGTATAGTTTGTTACATAGCAGTAAATAATTGAAGCACAAGGATTTTCTTATAACCTAAATTATTTATCAAACATGTTGTTAATTACAGGAGATTAGGTACATTATTGAGATTATGTCTTTAGATTCTGGCTTCACCACTTAAAGCTTGATGACACTGAGCAATCTATACCTTAGTTATTTGTAAAGTGGAGATAATAGTAATAATAATAACAACTGAGTCACAGGATTGTTAAGATTTAATTAATTAAAACTTACAAAAGTGTCTGGAATTTTAGGAAGTGCTATATAGATTTTAGATATTAATATTAAGCTGTTGTGATTGAAACATGTAACTGGGCTTCAATGATGTTGACCAATACAGTTTCCTTCTCTCATCATAGCAAGAGTGAACCTTTGGATTCAGAACGCACTGAGACTAAACCCTAGATCAACCATCTGTGTGTAATTCACCAGCCCTTTCTGGGCCTCAATTTTATCATTTAGTATGGAATAGTATTACTTACCTCTCAAGGTTGCTGTGAGCATTAGTTAAACTAAACAGTTTGTAAAATGCTGCATTTAGAGTCTGACATGCAGTTCCCATTCATTTAGTGTTTCCTTTGGCACACCCACCTCCCTGTATGATTCCACATAGGATGAATCTCTGAAAGCATGAGAAGGAGACACTAACTGGTTTTGAACTCTTCAAAATGTTAAACATAGAGCGTACTCAAGTTTCAGGTTAAAAAGTTCATTTCTTTTTCAAGGAATACTTAGAAGCAAAGAGTAATCTGTTGATACTGTTTTCTTTTTTTTTAGCAGGTACATTTCTTATCATATAAACTGTACTGTTGGGTAGTGGTATCTGGCTAAAGATGGGCTGCATTAATTATCTAATACAATTCAAAGATTTCAATGAAAACACATGTATTTCCGATGCCCCAGGCAACAAAGGCATCAAAACTAAAAAGAACTCAGAGAAAAAAGTAAACATGAAAGTTGAAATACAAAGTTCCCAAGAACACCCAGGACAATAATAGTCCTTAGTTCTATCAACCTGCTCTGCTGGTATCAGATGCCAATGGGACCAGAAGGGTGGTGGTGGAGGGAGAATGGGACAAAACTTCCAAGACTGGGACTTAGATAAACTTAGAAAGTAAACAGAAACCTCAGAGAAAAAAAAAACAGCAAGAGTGTTCTGACAACGATTTCTGTAGACGCGCTCCTGGAGAAAAGCACATGAGAAAATAATAGCACAATCAGAAAAAATAGAGAATTGGATCAGAATAAATCACTTTTTAAGTGAGTAGAGTCAAGGACCAGGAAGGGCAAAATTACTAATACCTGTTTTATATCAGTGTGGGAAACTAGCTCATTTTACCCTGTCACTGTACATAAATCACTCTTTAAGCTTGGTGGAGGCAGGAATTCTTCAATGCATCATATTTACCTGAAAATGGGTTTCTATAAAACTATAATGGTGTTTTTTGCTAATGAATATGTCAAAACGATAAAGATTGACTCCCAAGAGAAGATAGGAGTGAGGGAAAAGGGTGAAATACAATCGTTAAAGATAATGAAACATAGTCAAATTATTGGTGTAACATGGGGGTGGGGGCGTAATGTCACTGTAGAGAGTTCTAATTACTCACAGAATAAGCCTTAAATTCCAGATTCTTCAATCAGAAATGATGTCCTAACCACTACACCAGTAAATCATATTAGACAGGTAAATGATAGATAATTTAATTCTCACAGTAACTCTATGATGCAGAAACTATTTTTAACTCTCATCATGTAGAGAAATACATTGAAATGGAGACTTGCTTGCCAAAATCACACTGCTACTTAGCTAAGTGGCTAAATCAGGATTTCAATTTTAAAATCCTTAATTTCAGAATCAACACTCTCAAATTCTCTGCTGTATTTTACCTCTATAAATTCTAGATAATATTTATGTGCTCATGAAGACTTCCTCAAAATGATTACTTAGAATAATAGGTCATTTGATGTCCTCAGATAACTTTTGCTTTGTACATTTTATAAGTATAGATTTAAATGAAAAAATAAATGTAATATTCATATATTATAGCAGGAGGACATAGAGAGAATGCTTAAAATATTCAAGCATATTTTGTGCTGTTTGGACACCTGACTGACTAGTTACCAAATACATAAAGAAGATATACGGTCATCAAATATCGTCATTGACCAATAAACTATTAACTGAACTTAGAACACACATTTTTACCAGGTTTCTAAACGAAGTGCTTTAAGTGCCTCTGGTAAATAGTCTCTAAAGGGTTCCCAGTGGTCTCTGCTTCCTGACATTCAGGTCCTTGTGTAATCCCTTCCACTAAAGTGTGGGCTGAATCTAGTGGCTTGATTCTAATTAGTAGAATATTACCAAAGTCATGAGCTGTCCCTTGTGAGATGAAGTTCCAAGAAATCCTCTCTTATTCTCTCAGAAAGCCATCACTCTGAGGGAAGCAAGCTGCTATGTTGTGAACTGTTCTAAGCATATATCCATGTGACAGGGAATTAAAGGTTATCTCTAGCCATTACCCAGTGATAACTTGAGAACCTCAGTCCAATAGTCTCCCCAAAACTAAATCCTGAAAATAACCATGTGAAAGAGCTTGGAAGTTAATCCTCTCTGAGATGAGACTGCATTCCTAGCTGACCCTTTGATTGCTGTCTTATGGGAGACCTTGAGTTGGAGAACACAGGCTAGCTGCTCCCAGATTCCTTAGCAACAGAAACATGGAGAGAATAAATTCTTGTTTGTTGCGAATCACTAAATTTGGGTAATTTGTTATATAGCCATGGCTAACTACTCCAGCACACCTCTGTTTCTGTGACAAAGAATGGTGGTGCTGAAGATGTTTCTATTTAAGAACATCCAGTTAGAGAAAAAAATCTCATAGGATAGCTTGTTACCATGACAATATGTAACTTTTTTGTTATGACCAGTATTTCCTCAAATAAAAGATTAGTTAAATATTGAGGGAGGCATAGCTTGTAGGTCTCTCACATGGCCTTTGATCTAGAAGTCAAGCCTCCTCCACATTCTAGTGGTTGCTTCACTGCTGAGTAGAAGGGATAGTAGTGGGGTTATTACTTAGTCTTTGGCGAGGATTGTCATAAAGGAAGGCCAGCTAGACCTTTCAGTTCCAGACAAATAGAGAGTATTACTTTGCTTTTCAATACCTTCCAAAGGAAAAGTAGTTCCAGACAAATAGAGAGGACATTACTTTGCTTTCAGATAACTTCCAAGGGAAAAATGGTAATGGGAGAACAAGCTGAATATTTGAATTTTTTGAATTTCAAGAGACTATCAAGATATTATCTCACTGGCACCTCACAATGACGGAATAAGGTACTCAGGGATGTGGTCTATTTGATTTACATTTGATGTGGCAAAAATGTATTTCTGTAATTTTTGTCTTTCATAAAAAAGTAAAAATGACTTACAGAGAAGTGACTCATTGACAGCATAAAACCACCAGACAGCAGAAACAGGGTGAGAAACAAATGCTCATCTCCCAGTGCTGAGCCTTTTCTTTCCACAGCCCCTTTTCCTGATCAGACATTTCCCTAGTAAACATTTCTGCTCCACTCTGGGGATATAGTAGCACTACTTCAGAAACAGTGCCCTCGAGCAACCACAAGTACCACAAAGTTTGTGTATTTCCCAGGAGTTGTGGAAGGCAGTCTTTACTTTTCTGCCGTTATATCCCAGAGACTACCTTCACATTTCAAACATTGAGGTTCACGCAACAACACTTTTTAAAATGTTTGGTGAATAGTTACCTAGAAACTTAGTTAATCTTCAGATTCACAGCTGCTCCCTCCCAAAGATTCGGATTAATTAGAACTGGAATGGGACCTAAGGGGGCATATTTTCCAAGTGAGTCCATGTAATTCGGATGGAAGTGGTATGGAGTCAACTATGATAAACAAATGCTCCCTGAAAGACTTCGCCTTATCCATATTGTGCTGCAACAAAGAGTTAAGATAAATGTGAGCACACACATGAATACACACATAGAAGAAAATGTTGCTTTATGCAGCAAATTGTTTCAAAAACAGTTTTCTGTGTATTATATTTTATACATCAGTTCACATGTGGAATATTTTACATTCACAATAGTATTTCCCTTCAGGAAAAGGACTGTACCTTAAAGGATATTTAATTCTTAGTACCTTGCATAATGCCTGTCACTAGTATTTGTTGAATTAATGATCAGGGTTATGTCTCAATGTAGTTTGATGATTACCTAAGAACTCATTCAGCATACAGCAATGCAGCTTAATATCATTCACTCCTATCTCCATGTAATAAAGTGTTGCTTTTATTTTAAAATTCAGAAGGGCAAAAGATAAAATATAAGATGAACACTGAAACAACTCTACAAATTAGAAGTCATTTTTCTTCTCTAACCTTAAAATTTATAACCTCAACCTTGCCAGCAGACCTTATGATCTATTACATTGTAACTTCGGAGAGCGGAGAAGGACTGTGATCAATGGAACTGACATGAGACTCAAATTCCTTTTCAAAATAACAGAGATTTGTTCTTAAATCAACAAATTGCAACATGTTATTTAGCAAAGTGAATTAGAATCTCCTACATGGGTGTGAAGTGGTGGAGCATATACTCACTAGAACAGAAGCTGGTGAGTTTTGCTGGTCCAGTTTAAGAAATCAAAAAGCAGCACAGCACTGGCGGTATATACTTCTGGAGCATGTGGTTTTTTCCCTGTGTTGTTAAATGGGGGTTCTCAGCTGATTTGTTTATGTGACAGCTTGCCTGTTAACAGAAAAATATTGATTTTTCTGGCTTAGTAATGAGGCTCCTAAAACATTTCATCCCTATACTCATAAATTGGTAATAAAAAAATTAAGCTTTCCCAAGGAGTTTGCTTGGATTCAAATGTTTGATTGAACAAGGCATAGATATTTTTCCTTATTCTGCAGTTCCAAGACAGACTTTCCACTTTCTCTGGTTTAACTTATTGGATAAGCATTTTGAAAAATGGAACTTGTCCTTAGTGTATTTTATTTTAACGTCAATGATGATAACATCTCAGCAGTAAATTTTTAAACAGCTGTGTTATATATGCTAAATAAATGATGAACTCATTTGTACTTTTTGCTAACCTCATGGAACATATGGAAGGTAATCAGGGTCAAGACTGAGAGACAGAAAGATATGGAGAAATATTAAATATATGTCATGTTCTGACAAGCGAAGGATTATTGATTTATGCCAAATTAAACTGAAAGGAGCTAAAGTCATAGTATAAAGAGCAATAATTTGCAATAACACCTACCCCCTAAACATACACATCAACAAGTGTCTTGTGAAAATTTATGTAAATAGACTTCATTATCAAAACTTAGGAAAAGTGGTAAGCTCTACTGACTCACATTGTATGCTGTTTATTTCCAAAGCCTTCGCATACATATCTCATTTCACCTTCATAACAGCAATTTCATATAAGAATTATGATCATTCTGGATTTTTTCTTTAATTTTCAACAGTTTTATTGAAGCGTTATTGATACATAATAAGTTGCATATATTTAAAGAATATAATTTGATAAATTTGACAGATGTATACACCTGGGAAATCATTACTTCAATCAAGATGGTGAACATGGGCATTACTCTAGAAATTTCTTTGTGCCCCTTTAGAATCTCCCTCTTTGATCCACTCTGACATTTCTCCCAATCACTTTTATCTGCTTTCTCTTGTGACAGATTTTTTGAATTTTCAAAATTTTTAGATAAATATAATTATCTACATACTACATACTTTATTGGAAGGGATGTAGGTTCTTTCACTCAGCATAATAATTTTTAGTCTAATCCATATTATTGCATTTATTAAATTTATTCTTTTTAATTATTGAGTTGGATTCCATTGTATAGATATACTACAATGTTGATGTTTACCTGTTGAAGACACTCATGTTTTTGCAGTTTAGTGCTATTTCAAATAAAGTTGTTATGAACATTCATGCACAAGTCTTTGTATGAACATGTGTATTCTTTCCTCTAGAGTAAATCCTATACATGATCACATAGTAGGTATATGTTTAATATTTTAAGAAACTGCAGACATATTTTACAAAGTGGGTATATCATTTTATATTCTCCACAGCAGCAGAGTGTGAATTTTTCAGTTTCTCTACATTATCTTCAAATTTTGGTATGGTTAATCTTTGTCATCTCAGTTTATTTTTTAACTCATAATATATGTATAGTGGTATCTTGTTATAGTTTTAATTTACATTTCCTTACTGACCAATCATGTTGAGATCTTTGCTTGTGGTTATTTGCCAGTATATGCTTGATGAAATGTCTCTTAAAATCTGGTGTCAATTTTTAAATTGGACTGTTTTCTTTCTTATTATTGAATTTGGAGAGTTCTTTATGTATTTTGTATATCAATTCTGTATCAGGCACATGCTTTGAAACAATTTATCCCATTCTGTGGTTTATCTTTTAATTATCTTAACAGTGTATTTTGAAAAGCAGAAGTTTTTAACTTTGTTGATGTCCAAGGTATAAATTTTTACAAATAATGCTTTTGATATGATATATAAAAAAGATTTTCCTCATCTAGATCACAAAGATTCTTTTATTTTTCCTTCTAGAAGTTTTATAATTTTCATTTTTATATTTAAGTCTAGGACAAATATTACTTTACTTTTTATTGGTATGAGATAATAAGCTTGATTTAGTTTGGGGAGATTTTTTGTACATGGTTATCTAACTTCCAGGATTATTGGTTAAAAGACTGTTTTTCTCCACTGAGTTATCATTGTATGTTTAGATATAAGTTTTCCATCTATGTATAAAATCCAATTTGATCTCTCTATTCTGTTTTATTCATCTATCTTGACACTAATTCCACACTCTCTTTATTGCTATAGCTATGTAATAAGTCTTGAAATCAGTTAGTGTATGTCCTCTAAAATCACTCATCTTCAGAATGGTTTTGGCAATTTTAAGTCCTTTGCATTTTCATATTGTCACCTGGTGATTGGCCCATCCCTTAAAATTATTAAACCCAAGCTCACATATGGTTCAGTTGCACTTATTTTTTGGAATCACCAGAGCTTCATCACTGGTGAAGTTATGAAGGACAATGGAAATTAACAACCATAGGTTAGAAAATGCAGGCTGTTGGACTGTTGATTCTGAGATGTGCACGTGGATAACTATGAGAACTAGCCTGACAATATAGAAGCAAAGATAAAATAAGGGTTAAGAAGAAGTACACATTAAATCCCTACCCCTCCACACCATGACAGCCCTGGTTCAAACCAAATTAAGATTGACAGTAGGCATGATCTGGTCCTGGAATGTTCTGCTCCTTTATCGAGAAGCACGCAGAGGTCAGAGACCCAACCACCAACATTTTTCTTCCCTTCATTTACAAAAATGATATAACCTAATCCCCAAATGCCTGAAGATGGGGAGGCCTTTAGAGCAAGAGCTTACTTCCTCTTCTTTGATCAAAGAATAAATTTCTTTATAGGCTCCTACTTGCGGCAACATTAGTTGCCTTTTTTTAGTCAATGAGAAAAAGAACTTACATGATATTGATAAAAATGTGAGTCAGAGTTAATATTTTTTACTACACAATAATTCGTTTAGATTTTGATTGGGATTATCTTAAATCTATATATTACTTTAAGGAGGATTTATATCTTAATTATATCAAGTCTTTTGGTCCATAAATGTAATGGATCTCTTCATTTATTTAGGTCTTATTTAATTTTGCTCAGCAATGTTTTATAATCTTTGGCATGTGAATCTTTCACATCTTTTGTCAGATTTATTCCTAAGTGTTTCATATTTTTGATGCTCTTAAAAATGTTATGGTTCAAATTCAGCTTATGATTGTTGAAAGGATATAGAAATACAATTGATTTTTTGTATATTGATCTTGTATTTTTCAACTTTTTATTTCTAGTAGATTGTTTTGTGTATAGAATCTGGTTTTCTATATTGATGATCATGCTGTTTTAGATTTTCACTTTTTCTTTTTCAGTGTAATATCTTTTAATTATTTCCTTTCTTTGAATGTACTTACCAAAACTCAAACCCACTATTTAGTAGAAGTGTTGAGAGCAAACATTCTTGTTTTGTTCCTGATCTTAGGAAAAAGCACTTAGGTTTTAACCATTAAATTTAATATTAGTGGTAGATGTTTTCTTAATGCCTATATTCATTTTCTCTCACTGAATAACAAATTACTCCAAAACTTAGCAACTTAAACCAATAAATATTTATCTCATAATTTCTGTAGGTTAGGAATCCAGACATGGCTTTTTGGGTTTTCTGCCTCAATATTTCTCATGAGGTGTATGATCAAATTATTAACTCATCATTGTTTTATCTGCAATCTTAATTCAAGGAAAATCTGCTTCCAGCTTTATTAGTGTAGTTGTTGACATGATTTATTTCCTCACAGACTGTTTGATTATGTCAGTTTCTTTATGACTGTTGCCCTGGGAACTCCATCAACTCTGACACATGGGGCTATCTATATACATAGAGAGTGTCACATTTACCCTAAGCAAGCTAACAGGAGAGCAAGAGAGGGCAAGCAAGATGAAGTCACATTGATTTTGTAAACTAATCTCAAAAGTGACATACTGGCACACCTTGGTGGAGTAGTGGTTGGAAACAGTCCACATACATCTTAAGGTCCCAGGTTCATGTCGCAAGATGAGCGGGAACAACCAGGATGAACAACTAAAGAAGATCAATAACGTGTTTCTTCCTCCTCTCTCTTCCTGTCTGCCTGCCTTCTGCTTTCATTCCTGCCTGCACCTTTCTTTAAAAAAAAGTGACATTCTATCACTTCTGCAGAATTCTATTTGTAAAGAGTGAATCACCACTAGGTTTGGTCCACATTTAAGGAAGGACTTATATAGGAGCCAGAGGCAGGACTTATTGGAAGCCATCTAAGCGTTGACCTACCACACTTTAATCAAGTTGAGGTAATACTCTTCTAATATTAGTTTTCTGAGAGTTTTTATCAGAAATATGTGTTGTTTTATGTTAAATGAACTTTCCTTCTATTGAAATAATTGTGTGGATTTGTTTCCTTATATACTGAACTTTTCAAGTTTGTTTATACTGATTAATTTTGAAATTTTAAACCAAAACAGAATTCCTAAGATAAAGATCAGTTGGCCATGATGTAGTATCTTTTTTAAAATTGTTGAATTCAACAATTTATATATTTTTTGCATTTGCATTCATGTAGTATGGGGGATATTGGTCTATAGTCTTCATTTATTGGCATGTGTTTGTCTAGCTTTGGTGAGGAGGTGGTAATGTTGCCCTTATAGGAACAGTTGGGAAGTAGTCCTGCCACTTCAATTTTCAGAAAGAATTGGCATAAAGTTGGTCTTATTTCTTCCATATTTATTTGGCTGAACTTTGGGAGCCTTTAGTTTCTTTGTGGGAAGGTTTTTAATAACAAATTCAATTTTCTTAATGGATATAGTCTTATACAGGCCATCTATGTCTTCTAAGCAAGTTTAGGAGTTTGTGTCTTTCAAAGACTTTTTCCATTTCATCTAAGTTGCCATGTTTATTAACATGAAGTTGTTGTAATGTGTTCCCTTGTTACTCTACATATGTTACTCTTTTAACATATGTAGGATATATAATGTCACCTCCCCCATTCCATATATTGATAATTTATACCTTATATCACTCTTTTCACTGAGCAGCTTTTTCAGAGATTTATCAATTTTATTATTTTTTTCCAAGAAAGAATTCTTATGTTCTTTGAATTTCTGTCTTTAGCCTTTTTGTTTCTGTTTCATTGATTTCAGCTTTGATATTTGTTTACTCTATCTACTTTTCCTTTCTATAGTTTCTTAATGTGGAAGTTAGGTAATTGATTGAAATTATCTTTTGTTTCAGTATGAACATTTAGTGTTATAAATTTCTCCGTGCTTTGGCAGCAATTCATTAGTTTTTATATGCTAGGTTTTCATTTTCATTTAGTACAATATATTTCATAATTTCTTCTTTGATCCATGAGTTATTCAGAAGTGTGTTATGTGATTTAGTTTCCTAATATTTGGGATTTTTATAAATATTCGTTATTGATTTTTAACTTACTCCATTGTTGTTGGATATCCTCATTTGTGTCACCTACATAATTTTGATTTTGTTGATACTTGTGTTATAGCCCGGAATATGATCTGTTTTGATAAATTCTCTTTGTATACTTAAAAGGAAGATTTTTTAATCTACTTTTTGAGTTTATTGTTCAGTAAGTGTCAATCAGGTAGTTTAACTGATAAAGTTGGTCAAATTTTCTAAGTATTTGCTGATTTTCCATCTACGTATTCTATCAATGAAAAGAGTAATATTAAAATCTCCATCATTGAATATTTGTTTATTTCTCCCTAAAGTTTTATCCATTTTTGCTTCCTGTATTTAAAAGCTATTTTATTAGGTTAATAAATATGTAGGGTTATCATGTGTTTTTGATTAAATCATCATTTTTCATTATGAAATGACCTTTTAAAACCCTAGTGATATTCCTTTCTCTAAAATCTCCTTTTTTATTAACATAGTAATTATTTCTTACGAGTATTAGCATATGTCTGTCATCATCTTTTTACTTTTAACCTATTTGTGTTATAATCTTTAAATGGTATTTCTGTTGACAGCATATAAATAGATTTTTCTTTTTCAGTCTGACAACTTGCCTTCTAATTGTCAATTTACATATAGTGTGATTATTGACATTCTTTGTTTATATGTACCATCTTGCTACCTGTTTTGTATTTATTTGTCCCATCTGTTCTTTGTTCCCATTTTCCCTCTTTTTCTGCCTTCCTTGTATTGAGTTTTTAAATATTTATTTAAATTTCTTTATTGACTTATTAGCAATAACTAGATTTTGTTCCTTCAGTGGTTGTTTTAGGGCTTATACTATGCCTCCTTCACTTCTGAGTCTACATTTAAGTGTTAGTAAAATACTTCATGTATAGAATAAGAATATTATAATAGCATAATTCCTTTCTCACTGAGTTTTCACATTACAGTTTATCATTACATTTTACTTGTGCACATAAATTACATTTTACATTTAGTTTAATTTTTTTCTTCGTCTTTAAGTGGTCAATTATATTTTTGAGACATTCACATCATAAAATATTTTCTTGTAAATTCACTGTTATTTCTACTGCTTTTCAACTCTTTATATAGATTTTTACTTCTTTCTAGTATGATTTTCCTTCTGCCTGTTGATTTCCATCAATATTTCCTATACTAATGAGCTTCTGGTGATTAAATCTTTCAATGTTAAGTCTGAAAAAGCAATTATATAACCTTCATTTTTGAAAAAATGCTTTTGAATTAATGCAGAATTGTAGGTTGACAGTACATTTTTTAGCACTTTTAAGATGTTGCTCCATTGTCTTTCTGCTTCCACTGGTTCTGACAAGAAATATATCATCCTTATCTGTATTTCACTATACATAAGATGCTTTATTTTCTGAATTAATTTTAAAATTTTCTCTTTATCATAAATTTTTATAAATTTGATTACCATGTATTTTGGAATATTTTCCTTATTTGTTTCTTATGTTTGGGGTCCTTAAGCTTCTTGGATATTTGGCTTTTTATTTTTTCATCAAATTTGGAAAACTTACACCTATCATTTCTTCAAATACTTTTCCATTCCCTCTTTCCTCTTCATTAAAGATTTTAATTACACATCATAGGTGTTGCTTGAAGTTTCTCACAATCCACTAATGCTTTTTCTTTTACAGCTCTCCTTTTTGCTCTTTCTTCTTTTATCTTTTGTTTTTTAAGTCTTCTTTCTTTATGTATTTTTTAGTTGAGATAGCTATTGTCATTATGTCCTACGGTTCACTAGTATTACTCCTGCCATATCTAATCTTCTGTTAATTCCATATAATGTAATTCTTTTATCTCAGACATAATAATTTTTATGGTAGTTTCCATGCTTCCTCAGATATGGGAGTTTGATTTTTTCTTTGTCTTTCAACTTTCTGTTTAACATTTTGAACATATAGAATATGGTAATAACTATTTTAGAGTTATTGTCTCCTAATTCTAACATACACTGGCCCAACGCTTGAATATATTTGAGTGGTTATTCCTAGCATGTGTCTTATTTTTCTGCCCTTTTTTGCATGACTGGCAAGTTTTGATTTGATGTCAGCCATTGTGAATTTTATTGTACTGCGTTCTGGATATTTTTGTAATACTACAAATGTTTTTGAGTTTTTTTCAGGAATTAAGTTTTGTGATTTACAAACAATTCAGCCTTTTCAGGTAGTGCTTCTGTGCTTTGTTAGATAGACTTAGAGCAGTATTTAGCCTAGAGTTAATTAGTCCCTACTTCTGAGGCAAACACTTCCTGAGTACATTACATGAATTGTGGCTTTTCCTAGCCTGACTGGGGAGAGCACATTATCTTTGGCTCTGTGTGAGCATCAGGCACTGTTCTCTCTGTGGATTCTTTCCCTAGCTTCATATGTCTTATTCGCACACATGCTTTGATTAATACCCAGCAAATTATTTCAGTGGAAGCCTCTGTAGATTTTTGTGACCCTCCCTCTGTGTGACTTTCCTTCGGTAATCTGTACAACTACCTCTAGTTGCCTAGCTTCTAGAGATAGTTGTCACACTTCTTTGTTTTATCTCTTCCATCAAGGAAATCATTAGAATCTGCTGGGTTCCTCTTTCTGCACTGTAGCTTGAAAACGCTTTCAAAACATTGAATTAAGACAATCATTGTTTTACCACATTTCCTTCCTCTCTCAGAAATCATTGTCCTTCACAACCTGATTTCCAGTGACTTCAACAATTTCCTATATTTTGTCTAGTTTTGTATTTTTTAGATGAGAATATAAATTTGATCTGCCTTACTCTACTCTGTCTAGAAGAAAACATTATCATTCTATTTTAAAGTGAAGAAATGATCTCAAGAATGAAAATTCCAAAATGACTTGCTGCAAATTATGAATGGTAGAGCTGGAATTCATGGTCAGTTCTTTTGACTCCTACTTCAAAGACATCATCTTCAAACTGTTTGTATGTCTGAAAAATTACAAGACTTATGTTTCCAGCCTACAGTATTTTTAATTGTTCATTTTATATTTAACCTTTAATGGGATTTGTTTGCTCTTTGTATGTCTTTTTAAATAATGTATATGAACAATTATTTTGAGCTTTCTATTCTTCATCTCTCTTTGCAGGGAGAATAATGTCCTTTAAAGTTCCATTCTGTAATGCCTGGGGTATGTCGTGAATCAATAGAGAAACTTTCTGCTTTTGGACCTTAGGTAAATGTTCAGCTGCTGCTTGCTCAGTTCGGATTCTTTGTCTCTTCCTTCCTCTAGTGGAATACTCCTCTATCATTTTTCTCCACCAAATTTCACTCAAAATTTCAATCCCAAACCAAGTCCATCTCTACAAGGAAGCCTTCCCCAATTACTTAGTTTCTATAAAGTTATGCTACGTTTATTTGGGCAAGATGCTCTTGAGGATCCTTCTAGATCTGAAGAAAGTTTTAACAGATACAAGATTACTCTTTCTCTTCCCTAAATCGCACCATTTGGCATTCATTGACCCTGAATTTTGTTTTAAATTTGTACCATGTAGCCTTTCCACTCTGACAAGCTGTCTGTCATCAATACATTCTAAATAAATCTTGTTGGAAGATTTAATAAATGTTGATTTTTATAGTCATTCATTTTGTGTATTCCTTTTTAACCAGAAAATATGTTTCCTGAGGGCTGAGATGATGTTTTTTGCTTATGTAATATTACACATAAGACTTACACTATCCTGGAAGCATTCCTGAGTGCCCATGAGGATTCTGATTCCAAGAAATCATAGACAACCTGATTTTCCAGAATTATGGTATCAGGCTCACCTGATAGTATGTGACTTAAAGTAAATATATGAATGGTCTATTTGATGACTCTGAAATAGAGAGTTTAACCAGACATTCATGCTTATACAGAGAAACAAAGATGCAGATAATGTAGACACACTCAAGTTTTATTGTTTGTTTGATACATCTGCTGTTTTGAGGCTTATACTTAATGTGAATCTATTGAATGATTTACAGGTATGCTCATACACTGAGATGAAGGGCTTTATTATAAATCTCCCTCCTTGTGTTGTAGGATGCCACGCATTTTTCAATGCTGTAAGCATAAATAGAAAAGTGTTTTGTCTGTGACAAGGACAAATGTTAGTTGGTAAAGCTCTTAAAGATGCAGAGTTTTGAATCTGAGTTCTCATTATTATAGTCCTGATTCAAGAAGTAATCATAAAAATGATTTATAGGTAAAAATTTTTGTTCCATAACCTTTTTAATAAGAAAAACAATGAAAGTTATTATACAAAAGTAATATACATACAGAACAGTGTTAAGAAAAATTAATAAAATAAAATCCATATCTACCTCTCACATAGATAACTATTGAAAACATTTCAGTGCACAGCACACATTCTTTGTCATTACACATATGTGTGTGTATGTATATATGTGTATATATATTTAATTCAAAATATATTTAGACTAAAGATAGTATTTTATCACATACTTTTCCATTGAGTGACATGAATATATTTAACATATATTCCTAAACATTCTCCAAATCATCATTTCTCACTGCTGCTTTACATGTCAATGAATGGATCTGCTGTAATTTACTTATCCAAACCTTTCATTTAGTTCATTTTGATTGTCCCCATTATATACGCTGTCATGAAATTAGAGGAATAAATGTCCTTATAGTCAAAACTTTGTACACAAACCCCTGATTATTTCCATAAAAAAATTTCCTAAAAGTGGAATTCTTGGGTCAATAATTATGCAAAATTCTAAGGCTTTTGAAACCAAACTACCAACATTCCAATTTAATATACCAACAGTGCATGAAACATTTTAAAGTGTGATTTTATTTGTATTTATAATATTTATGCAGGAACAGTTTAAAGCATGTTTAAGGGATAGTTTAAAGTAGCTGAGAAAATCAAGGTGCAGAAGAATGAAGAGCACACAGCATTGACATGAATATAAAGCCCCATATTGTACATTCTTTGTACTCTTCTAACAGTGTTCATTGCATCTGTCCAAGTCATATTTGGAAAAATTGAGTAAGATTAGGGTTTATTAGTCAAACAAGAAGTAAAAGTTAAACAGACTGCAAAGCCTATGATGGTCAGAGGAGTCATGCATTTGTGTGACCTCTGCAATTTAAGTTATTTGCCATCAGGAGGCAGCAGCAGGTTATTTTCATTCTTTTTCTTCTAAGAATGAACTGTGGTTTTCCTGAGACCATCTTTTTTATACCATACTATTTGTTGCATAATCACAAGTTACAAAATTGTACTTTGAACCCAAACTTACATTTATTAAATTAGGATTTTCAATTTAATTTGTTCAGAGGTTGAAAATAAATGTATATTTCTTCGTGAAATCTTAGCTGTTTTATTATGTTTAATGTATAAAGAATTATTACACTCTCTTCTTTGAACAAGATTTGAAGAAGCTGACTTCTTTTTTAAAACAACAGGATTCTAATTTCCTTATAAATTGTTGTTCTTGATCTACTTAGTTTTATAATCTTTAATTTTCCAGAAGTCCGTTGAGACAGCATAAATAAATAAGTACACAATCTAATGCAATTCCTCATTACCAAACACTATCTTAATTCTTTCAAACCTGAGAGACATTTCCTTAATCTGATATCTGCTTTTCAATTTTTAAGCTTCAAGACAAAATTAAGTCAGCCTGACCCAGATCAAAAGAACCACTCAGCTGAACTACAGACTGGTGAGCTTGCTTTTATTATTTGGAAGTGGGAGCTGTTATGCAGAATTATTTGCAGTAATAAATAATTGATATTTGGGGTATAAAGTAATTGATGCAACAATGATCATGTACCATTTCTCTTCCTGGAATTCAGGATAAAATAATCTGTGAGAGAAAAGCCTATTTCTGATTTAGCAGGTTTTGTGAATATGGATCCATGAAGTGGTCTATTTTATATACTACTGATTTACCTCCTTACATTATTTTTGATTCTACTAGTGACACTTAGGAATTAGTTTAAAAATAATTCATTGAATTGATGTCTAGTCACTTCCAATAATATGTTACAACTGTATTAAACAATTTTTTTGTTCCCCAGACATCTCAAACATTCTAACATTGCCATTATTTCATTTAAGCCAGATAATCTTTCCATTCTTTCTTTAAAAAAATGTTTTGTCTTGTCTAAGAACTAGCTGAAGTTCTTAGAGTTCTCTTCTGTGAAACATTCTTGATTACAGGTCTCCATCAGACATCTGTTTATTTTAGTAGCTGTTTTATAAAACTTATTTCAGTTTGATTTGAAATCAAAGATCTACAATTCCCTTTGGGGAAAAATAACAAAAGTCATTTTGTCTATGTTTAGAGTTCATAGAGTAAGTGTATTTTT
Source organism: Solenodon paradoxus (assembly GCA_004363575.1). Classification (NCBI taxonomy): domain Eukaryota; kingdom Metazoa; phylum Chordata; class Mammalia; order Eulipotyphla; family Solenodontidae; genus Solenodon; species Solenodon paradoxus. The sequence continues at coordinate 1,266 of RJWH01009289.1, read as the reverse complement.
GCTTAAAATATAGCATGGAATCAGTATTAACTTTGTTCTACTCATCATGACATAACAAAATAATTGTTCTTATTTCTGCTGTTAAACTATATCTCTGTAAGAAAAATGGAGCAAATTTTCAATTCTAGAGTACTAGCACAAGAGAGAAAGAAACAAGAAAATCTTAGCCCAATTCAGGTGGAGAGGAGTGATTGGTGGAAAATCTTATCAATATTCTGAATGCTACAAATGAGATTTCATCCATTAGGATAAGGGATCAAAACTTAAGCTTCTGACTCTGCTAAATGCTGTAAACTGCTGCAGCAGCACAGCCAAGCTTTGATCTCAGGTAAAAATTAGAAGATCTCCTTTATTGTAAACCATTTCTTTCCTATGAGGAAAAAAGTCACAGTTTATAAACATTTTTACTGATTATCTTTTACCATATGACCAAGAGGGAAGAGTTAAAGGATGGACATTCCATGCTACTTTGTTTAAAACAGCCACCTAAATACTCTTTTTCTATGGTACAGATTTCTTAATAATTTTACTCCATTTAATTGAAACATGATAATGAATCTAAAAGAAATGAAATAGATTTATAACAACAAGCAAAGCTAAAATTAATTGTGAAGCATGGAGTCATGGCAACAAGACATTCAACTCCAGTGGTCGGCATGATGTTTCCTGTAATATAAATTCATAAAAGGTTTTTGTTTGCAAAATAAAAATGATACAGTTGAGTTAATAGAGTTTCAAATGATGTTGAAGAAATATAAATATAAAGAATAAAAAGAAAACTGATGCTATCACATAGCCAATAACATGAGCATGAGAATCAGTCAGTGACAGAAGACATTCAATGATTCATGAACACAGGCCAAGCTTAAGAAAATAGTAAACCTACACTGTAACATATTATTAGTCTTCTGAATCAATAACTATGAAATTAAATAACTGAAAGTGGACTATTTTTGATAAATGCAATAATAAAGTTGACAAAACTGCAAAGCTGCTTTCTATAGGGTATTACTAGTAATTAGCTACCCAAGAATAAAAAAGTAAAAAGGTTTGGCATGGAATAAATCCAGAAATGTTCACCATAACAAAACCATTAGTAGACATACTGGTAGATCATAGAAAATTATATTGTGTCAGGAAATGGTTCTCTTCTTGAGTATCTCTTTTATATGATGGGAAACCTTATATGCTGAATTCATTTACCCAACATCACTGGGTCATGAAGCGAGCAGTGTGTTATCAGCAGTGCAAGTCAAGTACCCTCAT
>RJWH01009288.1:0-23764 GCA_004363575.1 Solenodon paradoxus | reverse complement strand
GTCAGTTCACGCCCTGGCATGTAGTGGGCACAGAGGGACATGCGAGTGGCGAGCCCCGTGAGTGAATGCAGGCTCAGGGGATCTGTGAATTCTGAAGTTTCTGGAATGTTCTGTAGCTGGTGCTACTGGGGATCCTGCGTTGCCCCTTGATCGAGTGTCAGGTGATCGCTGGGGACCAGCGCCCTTTGAGTGGAGCAAGAAGGGTTTCGTTGTGGCCCAAACCCTCTGACCCAGGGGCCAGGCGGGAGCAAGTCTCTGCGTCTGGAGAAGGCGCACGTGCAGCTGCCCGCGCACGGTGGCCGCTGGTGGGACCCGTGCCCGCTGGCCTCCCCTCGTCTTCCTGGCTCAGGGATCGCCGGGTCTGTTTGGGATTAAACCCTCTTCTGTGAGCCCCGGGCGAGGCCCCGCCCTCAGGCCCACCACAGTGCCTGGGCTCTAAGCAATGACGCCACCCACTGCCCACGTGTCCTGCTGTCCGTGTCCTACCAGGTGTGGGGGCTACTGGGGAGCCTGGGTCGTGGGGCTGCTCCCAGCGGGGAGGGTGGCTGGGCACCTAGCACTCTCGCTCCTGCTCGTGGCTGGGCAGGCCCGAAGCGGCAGAAGGGCTGTGAGTCTGGTGGCCCCAACCAGGAAGGAATGTCCACCACGACAGACGGAGTGGTGGCCGGTCCACGCTGCCATGAATGAGCCACGATTTGCCGCCCCGGAGTCTGCTCACCTGTTCTGATGTCCTGTCCAGCGTCTGCAGAACGTGTTACTCACACAGCGAAACCAGCTTCGTACTGGTGGAAACGTGACCCCCCGCCCAGAGAGGGTGCTGTGTGCCAGCCCGTGTGCCCTCTGCTAGAGGTCGCCGCTCTCAGCAAGCCCGTCCCGTCCCCTCTCCTGCCAATCACAACCCAAGAGCCTCCTTAGCCAAGGAGACGCGCCTCCTCCAGAGTACAGGTCTCCTGAGAGTGGTTTTCCTGACCTGGGTCGGACTCTGACCCCAGCACTGTGATGAGTGGTTCCCGGGAGTCTCCGGGGGCCCGGGGCCCCAACTCAGGCCATCCCCGGCCCGCCCGGGAGCGGCGGCACTGGCCCTGGCTGGACCGCGGGAGCCGCCTGAGCACAGGGCAGGTACTACTTCAGAAAAGATGGGCACCCGCACCCCGCTGCAGCTCCCCCACCCTCGAGACCGGGCCGGGACCTTGAATTCCGTTCCAGAGGTGCAGGGGCAGCCCACGGCCAGGCGCCCCGATCCGCGCCCCTCCGTGACTGCGCATGCGTCCCAGGCGTGTCCGCGTGGGGCGTTGTTGGCCAGAGTCCACCTTCACTCGGCCCCTCGTTTTCACCTGGTGCCTTCCCCGTGCGGCCCTTCTGGGCAGGACACTGAGTCAGTGTGCCGTCTGCTGGCCTGTCGTCTCAGGCCCCTCAAGCTCTCCTGGCCTTGGGTGGCCTTGGCGGCTCTGGGGGTGCGGCCGGGCGTTCGGCAGACTGGCGCCCAGCCTGGGCTCGTCTGGTGGTGGGGGCAGTGGGGCTGTGGAGACCACAGAGGTCCTGTGCCCGCGTGCTGTGCCGAGTGCCCCGACTGCAACACGGCTTGTCTGTCGATGTTGACACCGGCCGAGGTCGCTGGTCAGGCTCCCCTGGTAGCTTCCCTCTCCTCCCCTCTGCCGCGCGCTCTGGAGCAAGGCAGGCCGCAGCAGGCTGATGCTCAGGGGCCTCCCCAGGTACCCGGCGCAGGCAGTGGTGGAGCGCAGGCCCCGGCCCCTCTGCCCGGGAACCTGTCTCGAGGGTCACACGAGGGGCTCGCGGCTGAGGAGGTCTCTGCGGCCGTCCAGCACAGGCCTCCAGGACTTCGGTGCAGCCGAGAGAGCTGCTCAAGCACATTAGAAAACAGTTCTGAGTGACCTTGTCAGAAGCCATTACTTAAATCCCTCCCGTGGCTTCTGATTGCTCTCAGGATAAGGACCCAACCCTTATGTGTGTGGTCACACTCTGGCCCCACCAGTACCTGAGTCCTGAGGCCCTTCCTGCTGCCTCTTGCCCACCAGGCTCCAGCGGCCAGACTTCTCCATTGCGCCTCCGCCTTTCCATCTGCCCCAGGACCTTTGTACACGCCACCTCCTCTGCCTGGAGTCTGCTCCCTCTGCTCCCGGACTGGCTGACTCCTGCTTCCCTCAGATTTTGTCTTAAATACACCCCTTTAGGAGGCCCTTTCCTGACCACCCACTCCACACTGACAGAGCACGCCACCTCGGCCGGCTTGCTTGAGCTCCCGTGCGGTGTTTGCTGGGTTAGACACGTCTCCTGAGCGTCTAAGACACCAGGTTTAAGGAGGACGGGACCCTGTCCCTGCTGCATCCCTGAGCCCACACCCCACGCGCGGGTGCGCAGCGGCCACTGGAGTGAGTGAACGAGGAGGACTCGATGTTGGTGTCCTGGGACACGCAGGACAATCTCGCTCTTAGGTCCCAATTCCCTTGTCTTTTTGCTCCTTTTCTTCCCCTTGGGAGGCATGTCAGGGTACATTTTAAGGGAGAGGAAGTCAAGTTGGAATCAGCCCGTTTGGGATCTGATACAAAGTCTGCGTCCTGCCCACTTCAGCCTGGTTCTCAGAAACCGAGCACAAGGGAAGCGGCGGGCTTGCCCCACGGCGCCCTGCAGCCTGTCAGACGGGCGTGTCGGGCCACGCACGCCGGCCTCCGCGGTGCCAGCGCTCACGCCTGCGTTCCCGACGGCGGCTGGTGTGGAGCCAGTTCGCTGAGAGCCGCCACACAGCCACAGTCTGACCCACTGAGGGCCAGGAGGCCGGACTCCGCTGACCGGGCCTTCTGCTCCGCAGGGGCCCTTCAGTGAGACTGGCGGGTGGGCGGCTCCGGGGGCCTCCAGCCACTAGCCTGCTTCTCTGCGGGACCACGTCCATCTCTGCGGGGCCTCAGGGCCTCCCCTCTGGTCTCTCCAGAGGGCCGAGGGATTTCCTAGCATGGAGGATGGTGCGGGGGGCGTCGGAGGTTTGTGTCATTTTCAACCCTGCATGGTGGCTCTGAGAAGTCGAGGCCACGGGCCCCACGTTTGCTCGGAGCCGCCGCCCCGGCGCTAGGAGTCCTGAGCATCAAGGTTTGCTTTTCTCTCCAGTAGGTCTCACCTGCCTGCTCTGCACGTTGTGGTGGGGACCCTCCGGGACGCTGTGGAAGCTGCGCCCTCTTCCCGGGACAGCGCTTTAGAGCCCTGCCTCGCGGAGAAGTCTCTGTCATTGCCACCTCTTTGTGGAGTCACCTGGCCCAGGCTCTCGGGCCTCGTGCCTGCCCTCGCTTTCCTGGCAGGAAGTGTGAGTGCGAGGAACTTGCTCTGGGGCGGGGAATCGGGAACCGCAGGCTGAGTGCGGGCCTGGGCTCTCCTGCCCGTGGGCACAGTGGGGCTCACGTGAGGCCTGTACCAGGTGAGGTCCATGCCAGTGAGGTCCGGGCCAGGTGAGGTCCGGGCCAATGAGGTCCAGGCCAGGTGAGGTCCAGGTCAGTGAGGTCTGGGCCAGGTGAGGTCCAGGCCAGTGAGGTCCACGCCAGTGAGGTCTGTGCCAGTGAGGTCCGGGCCAGGTGAGGTCCATGCCAGTGAGGTCCATGCCAGTGAGGTCTGTGCCAGTGAGGTCCAGGCCAGGTGAGGTCCAGGCCAGTGAGGTCCAGGCCAGGTGAGGCCCACACCAGGTGAGGTCCGGGCCAGATGAGGCCCGCAGCTGAGGATGTTGCGTTTAGTTGCATTTCCTCTCAGATTGGTGGTGTTAGCTGTCCTATGATGGTGCTTCCAGAGCCAGTTTGTTCCCTCGTTCATTTATCCACCCAGCCAGCCACCTTCCGTCACCTCTGAACCCAGTGAGCCGCTGCTCAGGCCTGGCGTCAGGGTCAGGTCACAGGGTCCGAAGGGTCACCCTCTCTCGAAGGGGCCTGTGCGGTCCTGGCGGCTCCTGTTGGGAGTGTCTGGGACGCTGGGACTTCGGGACGTGACCCCTGGAGTCTCAGAGGCTCCCTGTCCTCGGCGCGGGGCGGCTCGGGGCTGGCATCTCGCATTTGCATGTTGTACCCTTTTGGTCTCAGTTTTGCAGAGGAAACTTTTCTGGAAGTCTTAAAAAAAACTGAAGAAAAAAAACACAGGAAACTGAGTCTTGACTAATTTGGAACTGGACTTCAAGGTTTCTTTATTTTTAACCCTGCGTCTAGAGTGTGAAGAGAAGCTTCCTCCGGCGAGGTGGCCGCAGCCCTGGACCCGCGGGGGCGGGGGCGCTGGGCGAGGGCGGTGCTGCCGCGGGCCGTGGACGGAGCCCGGGCTTGCCGGTGTGAGGGCACAGGTGGCCGGGCCGGGATCCTGGCTGTGCCCCCACTGGCCGCAGGGCTCTGGGCAGGGGCTCGTAGTCAGGGTCCGAGGAGTCGCCCGGGCCAGGCGCTGCTTCCGGGCGGCCCAGCAGAAACCAGAGAGACCGGCCAGGAGAGGAAGTGCAGGCACCGGGGCGACTCGGGTGACTGTCAGCCGCTGGGGTTGGTGGCACTGCCAGGGCATCGCCTGGTGACAAGTGCTCCCAAGAGCATCACACTGGACAACAGCCCAGAAGTGAGGGCTGGCTCTCGGAGGAAGAGCCCATGGCAGGCCCGGCGAGGCAGGGAGGCCTGGCCGCCCACGTGAGCCAGACGCCGCGGGTGCAGAAGCAGGCCGGGCCCGGCCACGTGCTGCCCAGAGGCCAAGCCCGCGCGCACGGGGCCAGGACTCCCCAAACCAGGGCCGGTTTGCTGCAGGCCGGCACACCTGGGGGGCCCGGGGGCAGCTCGGACCCCCCGCAGCAGCCGCGAGGGGCTGTGGCACCGAGGAATGTATGACATAACAATAAACCCGCGTCGGAATCTGGCCTCACGCTGGCGTGCAGGTGGGGAGCAGGTGGCAGAACAGTTCTCACTTTCCTTCTTGAAGTTTATATAATGCGGTCGCTGGATTATTTTTGCAATGAAAGAAGGTTTAGGGGCTGAGGGTGGCAACGAGAAAGGGAGTTTCCCTTCCTCTGACACCGGCTCCCCAGCCCCACTGAGGTTTGGGGTTTGCTCCCCTGCGAAGGGGCCACACGGGTTCCCAGCAGGGTCCCGCCCCTGCGGCCTCGGCAGACGTCTGGGATGGGAGGAGGGCCCAGGTGTTTACAGCCCTGGCCCCACATGCCTCCCTGGCCTCTGCCCAAAATCCCGCCGTTGAAGACGCAGCTGCCTGACCCCTGGTGCCACCAGCCTGTCACGGCGAGGGTCTCCCCCATGTCCCATGTTCAGTCCTGCCCAGGATTAACTCTGCCTGAGGTCCGTCCAACTCACGGCCTCAGACTTGAGGGTCCCAGCCCCAGCCACTTGCTTGCTAACCAGAGGCCCTGTCCTTGCAGACTCTCTTGTTCGAGCTGGACCGCGAGGCCCCGAGAGGAGCTCCGCTCCCTTTCTCAGCCCCCCAGTCCCTTCTCCTCTAGGGACCGCAGCTGGTCCCTGACTTTAATGGCTCTACCTGCCCACTGCTTGGCCGAGGCCTCGGCTCAGCCCTGACGGCACTTGCCCAGCCCCCTGGCCTTGCTGCATCCCCAGGTGGGTCCGGAGTCTGTCCTCCCCGTCCACCCAGCTCCTCTCTCCACGCCCCCCCCTCCTTGCAAGCGCAGTCTGAGTGGGCCCTGCCGAGAAAGGTGGGGCATTGGGCCGGGTCTCGTCACCAGCACAGGCCGCCCTGCCCCACTCCAGGGTCCCTTTGTCTTCCTGTGGTGACGCCCAGGGGCAGGGAAGGGACCTGGAGTTTGCTGAGTGAGCCTGGAACCCGCAAGGCCTGACCCTGCCCAGGCTAACCAGGCCGAGGGCCATGTCCAGCGGGAAGGCTGGGTTTCCTCCACTGGCCTTCATGCACAAGCGTTCACGTGACCTGGCTTTTAATGTTTACCAGAAGGAAATAGCATATAAATCATGTCCTGTTATTTAAAAAAAATTCCCATTACAAAAATAATTTCAGAGACACAAGAAATGACAAAGGTAAACCCTAGCCGGACTCACTCCTGCGGCCGCCCTCCGAAGGGCCTGGACGTTTGAAGGAGAGCTTTGGATGGCGCTCAGCCCTGTCTCACATTAGAATTACCAGGAGTTTTTCAAAACCCAGGTGTCCTTGGCCCTGCAGGGGCAGGGGAGTTGCTGGCCTGGGGCTTCCTGGCTGCTGGTCCTGTGGGAGGGGCCCGGCCTGTGGCCCCAGGAGTGTTTCTAGAAAGGTCCCAGGCTCCAGAGGCCGGTGGGCGGCCAGGTGCCTCCACCTGGCATTTGCTCTCCGGCCCAGCAAGGTCCCTGGGAGGGACCTTGGGAGGGAGCGAGGCCGCAGAGAGGGGTCCCGAGAGGAGGGCGGGGGAGGCTGCCGGGTCTGAGTGCCCGTCAGCTCTGCTGGCATGGCCGGGCTCCGGCCGAGAGCCTCAGCGCCACTTCCCCAAGCCCCTCAGCGCAGGGTGGCCCTCATGTGCGGTGGGAACATCTGTGGGAGACAGAGCGAGTCTCGACTCCACGGCTCTCGCCCCCAAACCACCCCTGTGGGCCCACAACAGAAAGCCTGTCACCTACAGGCGAGGACTCCCAGCTGGTGGGTCTCAAAAGAAAAACAAAGCCAAGGCTGGGCACCATTCCGGCGGTCCCGGAGCCCTCAGGCCCGTTCGCAGCGCCCTCAGGTTTGCGCTCAGCACGCAATGGCCTGGTTACATGAACAGAAACTGGCTCGAGAGGGTGTGACGAGGCTTTGGTTCAAGCCCATCTGCGATGGGGGGCCTGGGGGCTGGGCGGAGGGCCTGCTGCCTCGGCCTGTGGTTTCAGCACCTGCTCTGGCTGCAGGGATGGGATGCTCCGGGAGCTGGAGAACAAAAACATGAAGTGGAGCATGGGGCCGGCTCGCAGCGGCTGCAGGCAGAGCGGGCGGGCCTCTGGCCTCCGCAGGACGGGGCCAGGGCCCTTGCTTGCCGTGTGACCAGGGGCAAGCCACTTGGCCATTCTGAGCCTTAGTCTCTTCGTCTGCATGCTGGGTGGGGGCAGCAGCTCCCCCAGAGATGCTCCAACTCTCCCTGGCACCTGTGGCTGGGCGAGCGCACCTAGGCGGTCACAGGCGAAGGGGCTCGGCCGCTGCAGCCGCATGCGCTTGCTAAGAGCCGACTTTCAGATGGAGAAGTTACCCTGGGCTGTTGGTGGGCCCGTGTCGTTATCAGAGCTTTAGAAGTGGGCGAGGGAGGCAGGCGACAGAGGACCGGCCCACGGTGCTGGCTTTGAAGGTGGCGGAGACGCGGCAGCCTCTGGAAGCTGGAAAGGGCAAGAATGGAGCTTCCCCGAGAGGCTTCAGGGGAGCGCGCCCGCCAGCACCGTCCTCTTAGCCGAGGGAGGCCGATCAGACTGCTGACTCAGCCGTGCTCTTCGGGGCGGGGGGTCCCTGGGCCGGCGCTGACGTGTCGGCCCACCCACAGCTTCCAACGCAGCTCAGATGCGGCACCGCACACAGCACGGTGTCGCCCGCCGATGGGTCACATAGGACAGTAATTGGGGGTCCAGTGCCCACTGTCCCCCTATACTGCCCGAGAGGCAGAGGGCAGCACACTACGTGGGTGAGCTGGCCGTCAGGGCCGTCCACCCCGCTCCTGCCTGCCGTGTGGCGTCCGTGGGAGACCCCGCCACCCTGCGGGGGGCCCCGGCCTGGCCGCCCTCCAGCCCCTCCAGGCGCAGCTGCGGAAGCTGCCCTCTGTTCCCAGGCGATTGTCTCGGGGAGGAGCGAGTCAGAGGGCCCGCTGCGGCATCGGGCTTTGGGGGTGCTGCGGGGGGTCCGAGGGACGGGGCCCACGCTTCTCGTGGACGGTAGTCAGAACGAGGCCCACTTACAGGCGGCCGCGCTGGGTAGAGCTGGTCTGGCCTCCTTCGGGGGATGCTCGGCACCGCATGGGGCTGAGCTGTGTTGGGATTTAGGGGAGCCTGCGTCTGGGGCTAGCGGTCTGTGGGCCCACACCCCACAGGAGGGCGGCTGCGTCCAGCGGGACCAGGTGGGGCTTTTGCGTCCTCAGGGCCGTGTGGGGAGTCCTTTAAAAACAGCCCACTGTCCCCGCCGTCCCGGCGGCTCTCCCGTGCGCAGGCTGTGGGTGTCGGGCTTCCCCGCCGGCTCCTCAAGCCCTTTCTCCACGGCACTGGTCTCCCGGGAGGCGTGGAGGAAGGGATCCCTGGACACGCCGCTGCTCCCCTGCACCGTGAATGCCCAGGAAGGACGGCGCTTTCAAGCTTGTGTGACGACAGCACTTGGGGATTTGGAGCCTGTCTGGTTTGGGGCGGGCAGCGTCCTGTAGGACAGCATTCAAGAGACGCCGCAGTAGAGCGGGGCCGGGACTCCGGCTTCCAGCCGGCAGGAGGGACACGAGCTCTGAGGAGCCTGGGGAGGTGGACTCAGGGCCGACTTGCTGGCATCAGGAACCCGTGGCTTCTGGTCACCACAGCTTCTCAGGGCAGCTCTGCGCGCGACTCCCACGCCCTTGCTACCCTGGCCCACACGGGCCTTTGCCACTTTGCCCACGGCCATCTCCACCTGCTGCCCCCTCCACCCGGCGTGCTGTCTCCGGTTACCCGTGGTCAGGGCCCCCTGCCCCTCGTGGGCCTTCCCTCTGCCCTTCCGGCACATCCACACTGTGACTCTCAGTCCCGGAGACGGGCCCTGTCCGGGGGCTGCCTGGGCCGGCGCTCAGGTGTGGGCCGGCACATAGTCGGTATCAGAGAGCCCGTGCCGGTGAGTGAATGGATGCAGGGCCTCCGCCGAGGACTCAGCACCCCCCAGCCCCGCACACTCAGGGCGTTGGCACCGCGGGCGAGAGACGCCTAGATGTGCTCGCCGTGAAAACAAAGCGCCGAGCCCTCGGTGACGGGCGACAGTGGGCCGGGGTGCGGTTTGCAGGAGGGAGGGATGAAGACGTTCTAAAACTGACTGTGGCAGGATTGCACAACCGAGCCTGTAACGGCCACTGACTGGCACCGGCGGCGAGCGCGTGGGCCCCGCGTGTCGGTCCCCGGAGCCGCGTGTAGGTGACGGCCCAGGTCCCGGGTCTCCGTGAGCAGGGTTTAGGGGCTCCCCTTCTCACCCTCATTCGACAAACGCTGACTTTTCACTTATTGGTGCCACACGCATGGTTGTGATATGCACTTGACTGTCTCGTTTTCCCCGGGATCTTTCCTATTGATCGATTGGCTGCTCATATAGGGAATCTGAGGGGGATCGTTTGCCGGATCAGCCAGCCGGTCTGGGAGGAGGTCCCACGCTCAGCCCGCTCGGCCCCAGCGGCGGTTTCGGGGTGGGTCGGGGACGAGCCTGCGGGAGAGCCCTCTCCGGGGTCTAATTCGGTCCCTCGAGCTGCTGTGCCCACAGCACCTGGGCTGCCCTCGGGTGGGGGGGCCCAGAAACCTCAGCACCCGTGTTGCAACAGCGTGGCTGCCAGCCCGGCGGGCCGTGCAGGGGCAGCGGGGCCGGGCAGCGGGGCCGACCTGCGGCCTCCGACACCCCCCGGGGCGAGGTGAGGGCCTGAAACCAGCCCCCGGGGCAGTTCCCCTTCCCCGAGCCCACCGGCCTGCGACTTCCACCAGCGATGCCTTTTTGGGAGTCGCTTGTTCCCTCGGCGGGACCTGGATCGGGAAGTTGCCTGGCCCTCAGCCTGTAACTTCAGCTTTTCACTTTTCTTATCAGACAGGTGCATGACTCATCTTGGGAGCTGGCCGGCGCTGGCCCCGTGGAAGTGCTTGGAGTTTGGGGTCCCGAAACCACCCACCTCTCGGGTGTGCGTCAAGGAGGAGCCCGAGGTGAAACGAAATTCAGAGTGAGAAGAGCTGAAATAGAAACGAGAAGACTTGGGGCAGGGCCGGCGGTCACGCAGCTCCTGGGCTGCTGGCCGGGTGCGGGCGGGGGCCGGCGGGCGCTGGACAGACCCTGCTTCCGACGCCCCCCCCGGGCAGCTCCGTCCCCAAACTGGACCGTGCTGACCGTGCAGCAGCCTCCCCCGCAGGCCTCGCTTCTCGGAGCCTCAGTGTCCCCATTTAGAGATGGGGGCGCGGCAGCCCCCGCCGCAGGCTACAGAGACAGAGCCGCTCAGGGCTGGCACATCCTCACCCCGGCCGTGCTTTTTGCCACCCATGTTGTCTGTTGGTCACACGATACAACCCAACATTAGCTCCCAGGCCCGTCCCCTCCGGACAAGGTGGCCGCGCCCCCCAGGCCTCACTATCCCAGTTTGAAGATGGGAGACGAGGTGGTCAGGGCCCGGCTGCTGGCCCAGAGTGGATCTAGGTTTGTGGGCCTGCTGTTAAATCACTTCGGGTCTTCTCACAGGTGACAGATCCGGCTTGTGTTCTGGGGATGGAACTGCAAGGATGGACTATTGGCCCCGTGAACGGTCTGCGCAGGGCTGGGTTCCATCAGGCTGGGCCCCAGCCCGGGCCAAGAAGGACGGGCCCTCGGAGAGGCCAGCAGGCGAGCCGTGTGGGCCAGAGTGGAGAGCAAGGACAAGAGGGGGCCAGGAGCGCGGAAGCCACTGCCGATCTGGAAAATGCTGGTTCTCGAGTGGGTGATGGGGCAGAGCAGAAGCCTGCGGGCCTGCGACCAGTTCAGGGCCGATGTGACTGAATGGATTTAAATCTAAGGCACGAGTCTGAGGCTGGGGTTGTGTAAAGTCCCAGGACCCGGGCTTGTGACCCAGGGCGGTGAAGGGGGCAGCTGAAACTAAGTAAGAGAGTTTCCTGCACTTCCTTCCTCCCTCACTCCTTTCCTTTCTTCCTTTCTTAGCAATGTTTTGTAAATGAAGAAAAACAAAACCTGCACCCGGCAGGTGGCTGCCACCTTGAAGGTGCAGCTGTGTCCTGAGAGGCTTTGGCCTGGGGAGGTGTATGGGTGCATGGCCACCCCATGGCGGGCTCCCCATGGCGCGGTCGGCCGTGTGTGCAGGGACAGCAGTTGCCCCTGCAGCGACCCGGCCAGAGCCAGCGGTGGCCGAGGGGACCTCGTCTCTGTACTGCTGCTGCGGAAGCCGGAGGGGCAGCTGGCGGCGGGGCTGAGGCCAGTGGTGGGAAGAGGAGTCCGGCTTCAAACGCTCCGGGGAGCTGACGCGCAGCCTGTTGGCAGAAAAGTCAAGGAGGGCGTTTCTTAGTGCCGGAAAGTGGTGCCAAAGATGTGCATTTGGAGCGTCAGCTGGCATGGTGGCTGCTGCTGGAACCCACGAAGCGGTGGCCTCCCCTGGGACAGCGAGCACTTCGGGGCCGGCTGCTGCCCCTCAAGTCCACGCCGGTCCGTCTGGGGGTCAGCTCTCTACTCCCGCCCAGAGGAGGGCAGGGCTGGAGCCTGAGAGCTGGGCCCATCGCAGGCCGGGGCGGTGGCCCCTTCTCCCACTGGGCCGGGGTGCCCAGGACACAAGGACTCCTCCTGCCCAGCCCAGCTGCCCCTGCAAACTAATGTGCCTTGACTGCTGTCCACGCTGCCTGGACAGGTGCCGTGGGCGACCAGTTTAATTCTGCCGCCAGTCGGGGGTCAGACCCGTTTTACAGCTGCAGACATGGAGGCTCAGAGAGGAGGAGACACCGTCTCAGACGGGTCTGGGGCCGGCACGTTGATAGTGGGAGTGGACAGCGTTGGGTGAACCCGCGTTGCTTCCCTGTGCCGCCCCTGCCTCCGCCCGCTGGGCCCCGGCCACTGATTGGTCTTTGGCAAGTAGAGATCCCGACCAGGCTCTCGTTCCTGGGCCTCATCTCAGGGGAACTCGGACAGGACTTGGGACCACAGTGCTCTCCAGGCAGGTGGCCAAAGACGCCGAGAAACTGCAGTCCTGGAAGAGCCAAGCCCCGCCTCCTGTCCCCCGGCCCCGACAACGCGTGGGCCTGCACCCGTGTGACCCACTGGCCCCTCCGCACAGGCGAGGCGAAGCCCTGTGGGCGCAGGGCTGAAGGGCTTCTAGAATCATGCAATGCTCTGTTTCAAAGCTTTTGATTAAAGAGCCGACTTTATTTTTCGAGCAGTTTTAAGTTCATGGAAAGGTGGGTGGAAAGTGCAGAGAGTTCCCTTGCCCCCCAGCCTCCCCACTGCGCCCCCCAGTCTCCCCACTGCGACCCCCGCCACACCTCGCAGACGGCACAGGGTCCGGCGTGGATGGCCTGCCTCGCACCGCGGCGTCCACAGTCTGTGGCTGGTCTGCTCGCCCGTCGGGGCGTGGACCTGCCGTCCCAGGCGGAGTTCTCACCTGCCCAGAGCCCATGTCACTCTGCTATGCGGGACAGTCCAGTTCAGGCAGGTGTCCCGGCCTCAGGACGTACCTGCGGTCTTCTTGGGACGCTGAAAGATTTGGGGGACAAACTAGTTCAACTCTCACTAAAGTGTTTTATTAAAATAAGAAGTTTGTAAGGTGGTTAGAAATACACAGGAATTTAAAAGACAAAGCCAGGTGCTTCAAAGAAATCTGGACTTTTAAGGTGGTGTCGACATTTACCAGCCGGCTTTCTAGGACAGGACCGTGTTCTCCGGTTCCCTGGTGCCAACATGAAACCTCAGCTGACTGCAGCCTCTGCGGGACGTCCCTGAATGTGGACTTGGGAAGGGACATCCGGTGGCGCTGTGGGCGCTGCCTGCTGGTTCCAGCGCTTCTGGCCTGTGGACATGGGGCCCGAGTCAGAGCCACGAGGCGGGAGACCCTGGGAAGCTGGCTGTAAGTCTCCCGCGGGACTAGCGGCGGACCCCTTAGGGCCGGCTGCTGACCGGCAGGCATGGGAGCTCTCTGCTGCTCATCGGCCGAGTTCTAGGTGTTGACTGGCAAGCACAGTTGTCCTGGGTCACTCAGGGCTGTGAGTAAAGTGACGCGGGGGCTCTCGGGCCACACCGGCCATGCAGGCAGCCACGCCCGTCCCCTCCTGCTTGCAGCTCCCCTGGGGATGGTTAGGGAGCGTCTCCAAGTGCCAGCTCCAAGCCGGGGCTCTTGCAGGTGGAGGGACACGTGCGGGTGGCCGTCGCTCTGCCCGGCCTGCGGCTCCCAGGCGCTCGGGGCAGTGTCGAGACCGCACGTGCCCTGGACTTTCCCTGGCTCTTTGGTCACTGTGTGGCTGGTGTCTGGCTCACAGTGCCCTGCTCTGGGTGGCGGGCGCTCAGACGCCGGGTCCTGCTTCCTCTCGGGCTGGCAGTCAGGTGTGCAGGGCCGAGTCGGGTCCGCCGCATGACAACCCTCGGCCGCTGCCTTCCTCATGTTCCCAGGGCAGGACAATGCCAGGTGACCAGCATGGGCCAGGCCTGGCCACTTACAAAGCAGCCAGCTGGCCACTGAGCAGGAGGCAGTGTCACGAAAGGAGGTTGACCGACGGGCGTGGGTCCCGGCCCCGGCTCTGCCCCCCGCTCGCTGTGAGGCCGTGGGAGGGCCCCTGGCAGCGCGGGGCGTCCACTCTGGCGGGATTCTGCGCGCTGCTGGGAGGCCGGCTGCCCGGGCTCCGCTTTGCAGACGAGGAAGCGGGCCAGGGAGGGGAAGCAGCTCGCCTGCCACCCGGTGTCTTCACATCCATGCCACTCGGGCCGGCCCCTGCTGCCTGGGGAGCTGTGCCGGCAGGGGGTGCTTCAGGATGGCAGGACGGGGCCTCCGGCCGGACCTGCCTGGAACCTGCTGCAGGGGGGCGTCCTCTGCCTTGCACGCCCGCGCCAGTCTTGATGGCCCGAGAAAGCCACGAAGCACCAGGGCGTACGTTCCGTGCCCCCGCTACGTGCGTGCTGCCGAAGGACCCCCAGGTGCTGGAAGCACCCTGCTTTGTGGACCAGGGCGTGAAGTCACTTGCTGTAGGCCACTCGCTGGGCCTGTTAGAGCCGACACTCGAACGGGCTCCAGCTCCGGGCTCTGGCCAGCGGGCGGAGCCACCTCCCTGGGGTGTCCTGGCCCCTGGAGCTGGAGTCAGCAAGCGCTGGCATCTGACTCGGTGGCCCAGGAGTCAGCGCCCAAGGTTCTGGGTTTCCCGCCGCGCCAGGCCTTGCTGGAGAGGAAACCGCGCTGACTCCTTTCACGAGAAGCAGAAGGCAACGCCTGGCTACCTCTTGCCTGAGACCCAGGGGTCAAGACCAAAATACTCTCCTGGCCCTTAGCTCCATCCTGCCCTGCCTCCCTCGGGCCCGCCAGCGCTCCCTCACTTCCCAGGTCATTGCACGCGAGCCCTGGGGGAGGCCGGCAGGGCACAGGCTCCCAGCCGCTCTGGAAATACCTGGCTCCTGAGAATGTGTGGTGGGAGACTCGCCCCCGCCCACCCGTGGGCTTCCGCGGAGCCAGGAGCAGGCAGAGGCGCACGGGGCCCCACGCCCGTCTCCACCACGACTTTCTGGGGGGAAGGGATGGGTGGGATGAGGCTGCACAGCACTTGGGGGGAATCGAGGACATGGGGCTGTTCGTGACCAGTGCACGAGAAGACTGGGTGCCCAGCCTCTGCGAGCGCTTCACAGAATCACCCAGAAGGGCAGGGAGTGTGCTCAGTGTCCTCCAAGACCGCCCTGTGGGACTCGCACCGGTGGGCTCCGGAGTCAGCAGCGGGGTGGAGGCCAGGCCCCCGCTGCCAGGCAGGCGTCCCCGGCTCCTGCCTCAGCAGGCGCGGTGCGGGCAGGCCTGGACTGGCTGTCCAGGGCTCAGATCTTCTCCAGGCTGCCCGCTCTGCCCACCCGCTTCGGCCTGTCCTGGCTGCTCACCATACGGCATCTGCGCCGGGCGCCCCTGGTTTTGGACAAGGAGGTCTTTTCAGGGCACTGTCCTGCGGGGAGGGGCCCCCGGAGGCCCTGCGGTGTCTTACCTTTCCCTGTGCAGAGCGGGGTGCCTGCCGTGCCTGCGGCGGCCCCTCCGGAGGTGGGCTTCGTGGGGCGCAGCGTCACGGCAGTGGGGGCAGCGGGCGGCCAGGCTCCGGGAGCGCACGGCCAGCAGAGCGCCGTCCCGCGGGCCCGGGGTCCGTCTCCTCGGACGTGGCTCCGCGCGTTCGTCAGGCGTCGTCGGGCGTCGCTGGCGGGCGGCCACACACACACCTTAGCGGTGTCTGCTGAGAGAAAGACCTTCTCCTTCAGGACCGCAGGCAGCTGTCACCCGAACTGCACCCTCCTCTCGACCTCCCAGCCAACTCCTTTCAGCTAACCACTGGGATTCCTCTGACTTGGACAAGAAAGTAAGTTCCTTGCAGCCTCTGAGGGGTTAAGGGTCTAAAATGACCAAAAATACTCTGAAACACACGTGCAGCTTTCCCAGTCCAGAGGCCCCTTACCTTCCCTCCATCCCCACGTACACTGCAGTGATTTTTAAGGTCAGGCACAGGGCGGAGACTAGATGGCATTGTCATCTGCAGCTCAAGTGACTTGTCCTGGGAAGGCCCCGTGTCCTGGCAGGAGAGGCCACGACTGGCGTCCAGCAGCTCGCTCGGAAGTGGGGGCACCATCCTCCTCGGTACTGGCTGCCCGGACCGTCATGCCGGCACTGATCCCCCGAGATGGGCGGCCTTCTGCCGTGCAGCCTCCACGTCATGGTTCTTCGTGGACTGTCCCTTTCTGCTCAGGGAAACGGTCACAGAGCCGTGGGGGCCTCAGTCAGATGGACGGCAGGCGTGTCTGCTTCCAAATAGACATGCGAGACAGTGACGATTCCTTTCTCCAGATTCTGAAGCGGAGCGTGTCCTGCGTGCCAGCCCTCCAGCGGTGCGGAGTGACGGGCGCACGAGGCCTCCGACCTCTAGGTGATCGGCTGTAGCAGCCCGGGGGGCGAACACCGCCCCCTTCAGAGCGCACGCGAGGCCCAGGCGCCTGCCTGTGCCGCGGTCCTGGGACAGCCGGGCTCTTTCACTGCCCACTCTCCCACGCGCCAGGGACTGCAAGTCAGGCTTTGCTTGGGCCGTCACCAGCGCATCATCTCACTGATTTACTGTCTCTATTCTTCTCTGTTCATTTCTCCATCTACAAACATGCATTTATCCATCTTTCCATTTATTCGTCTATCCTTCCTCCACCCCTCCTCCACTCTTCTAACCATTTGTCCAGAGTCCATCCACCCACCCATCCATCCATCCATCCACACATCCATCCATCCATTCGTCCATCTGTCTGTCCATTCGCCCATCCCACCATGCATTCACCCATCCCCCCGTCCACCTGTCCATCTATCCATCCCTTCCTCCATCCAGTCATTTGTCATCGATCCACCCATCCATCAGCAAATATCTATTGAGCTTTAGTTCAGGTTACCTAAGACTGGGATATTTCGTAATGGGGCGGAAAGTCTGATTTGAGGGGTGCAGAGGGGAACACAGACACAGCTGCAGGAGTGGGGAGCAAGGGGAAGCCCAGCCCAGGAGGCCAGAGTTTCCGCAAGGAAGGTCATCACAGGCCATAGGACAGCAGTCAAGGGGAAGTCAGGAAGCTCAAAGGGACCTGGGAACGGGAAGCCCGAATGTCTGTGCGGGTCACTGGTCGGCAGGGGCTGCTGGTCGGCAGCGTCTGCTCTGAGAGCAGGAGGTCGGGTTCCAGAGCATCTGGGAGCCATAGTGCGGACCCATGAGTGGGAGCCTCGTCACAGGCGAGAGTTCAGGACCCAGACACGGGATCAGAGTTCAGGAGCAAGATAGAAACGCAAGCCCCCGGTGTTGGGAGTGTGGGGTGGGGAGAAAGGCCAGGAGAGCAGGAGGCGTCCTGGGAGCCTGCGGTCAGCCGGTGAGCAGCTCTGTGGGAGCGCTGAGGCCCCAGAGGCCTGGGCTGGGGGTGGCCTTGCCTGGGGGTCAGAGGCGGGCAGAGAGGCGAGCACTGGCCTGGGTGGACAGGATGGGCCCGCTGGAGGAGAAGCACGGCTGCCGCCGGAGCTAATCCCACTGGCTGGGTCGCTCAGGCAGCACTGACTCACTGGGGCTAATTTCAGGCAGGGCCAGGACCCTGCACGCACGACACGTGTCCCACCTGAGCCTGCAGGCTGCTGGGCAGGTGGGTGGGTGGGACGCGCTGACCCAGCGGGGGGTGACACGGCACGCTGAGGAGGATGCGCTGATGCACACGCAGGGATGCACTGGAGAGAGTGAGCAGATCCTGCCCGGGCTGGTGTTAGGTCCCCTGGGAGTTTCCAAGCAAGCAGGTGCCCAGACCCTGCCCCTGGAGACCCTGTCTGAGTGGGGCACAGGGCCGGCCAATATGGGTCCAGCGGCCGGAAAGCACGCCTTGGGGTCATCTCCACCCAGCAGCATGGGCCCAGCCAAGTGGGAGACCTCACTCAGGCTCCGGGATAGGGGACGTCCTTTCCTGTGGTGTCCTCTTCCCCAGAGCAGGGCTGCCCAGCCTCCGGGCCAGAGTGGTCAGGTGTCCAGGAGGGTGCTCATCTCCGGCACCCCTGCATGCGGCCTTCGGCAGCGGTGGGCTGCGGTGACCACGCTCCAGGGCAGGCGGAGTCCAGCAGGACGGGGCCAGCCTGCTACTGGCGTCCTTGGCCACCTCGGGGACCCCTGTTGCTGTGACGCCACGCTGGCCTTGGTCAAGCTGGCTTCTCAGTTAGTGAAGACCCCGTGTGGCTTCCTCCCGGGGAGGCTGCGGGGTGCCCTGTAGCCAGAGGCGGGGCTCCTCCTTGTGCCTCCCAGCCCGGGGCATGCGCAGCTCTTCACAGCAAAGGGTCCCTCACAGTCTCCTGTGGTCGGAGCCACCGGTCCTGGCCGCTCAGGCCCCGCTGAGACCCCCAGCCTCCGCTGCCTCTGGACTGAGGCAGGGTGACAGTTCACGGGTGGCCGGCGTCTGACAGCCAGCGGTCCGCCCGGCGTGTCCTGGGTGCTGTGGGTCTCTAGTGAGGACGCCCCGGGGAGCGAGTGCCGCCGCCTCTCTGTACGCCCTCCGGCCGCACTTCAGGCCGGGGCCTGCCAGGGGACAAGTGACAGAGCCAGCCTTGCTCAGGGTCACTGTGCTCGTCCCCTCCTCGGTAATCCTGCCTCGGCGAGTGCCCCCACACGCGGAGTCACCGTTCGTGAAATTAGCACCTTTGTTTTCACCGCTGTCCTTTTGCAAAGTCGCTGTTATGCTGACGTAGGTGCTTCCTCCTGCAGGTCTTGGCCGGAGCGGCTCTCGCTGGGACGCAACCCTGAGGGACAGCTGGGCCCAGGGCACGGGCCCGCCCCCACGTCCCACTGCCTGTGGGGTTCAGCCTCCAGCAGCAGACGCTCCACCGCCACCACCACGAGGCCCTCATCTCAGTGGGGCTAGGCCAGGGCCAGGCTGCTGCTCGCCTGCCCTGGGACCCTCCCTCGGGGTCCGTCGCGGGGCTACCCCGCCGGCGCCTCTGCCCTGCAGAAACACCCCGCACCGAGCTGGGGGCAGTGGGCCCGAGGTGGGGCCGGCCCTCCGCTGCGAGACTGGCGCCATGAACAGTGACTGGGCCCGGAGCCTCCCCTGGCTTTTGTCTCTGCATCTTTAATGCAGAAACAGGGCTGCCGCGGCGGGCAGTGGTGGCTGGATCCCGGGGCCTGGGTCTCGTCCCCGTGCACACTTTACTCGGAGGTTTAGCCCTCACATGCACCCGGGACAGCGGTACAGCCGTGCACGCACTGTCCATCACTGGAAAGCTTGGCTTTAACCTCTTCACCACCAGGGAGCCAGGGACCCAGGACACCAGGGCCACATCTGATGGGGACACGGGCAGTGGCAGAAGGACGCAGGATACCTGCTCCTTGGAGCGAGGGGCTCTGCTGCAGGGGCGCTCAGGTGGGGCCCTTTGCAGGGGTCTCTGGTCTGGACCAGAGCTGGCCAGGTGGACTCTGCAGGTGGACTCTGCATGATCCGAGACTCGCCGCGTCATTACCTCGTCCCCAGTGGACGGCCCAGCCCGCTCGTGGGCGTTAGCCCGTGTGATGGCCGGCTCCCTGACCCCGTAAGTGAGCATGGCCACCTTCGTGATCCCACGGCACGGCAGCCTCGGAGCCGAGGGGACGCTTCAGAGGAATGGCGCAGACAGTGACTCGTGACCCGAGTCTAGCTTTGCAGGCCGATGCCCCTCTTGGAGCCGGGCCTGGCGCTGCACGGTCACTGCCACCACGCTGGCCCAGCGCCCGCCCTGGAGAAGGCCGTCCGGGGCCGGGCTCAGCAGGGCCGGAGTGGTTTTGAGTTATGACCCTTGGGATGTTGGAAAGTGACCTCGCCACATCTGAGCATAGCAGTGGACTCTGACAGCAGCGGCTCTTTGTGTCCATAGATGCCTCTTGTGTCCGGGGCGAGCGGATGAGCCCTGGGCTCACTGGCTGGTCAGACTGAATCTTCCACATTAAAAAGGAGGAGAAAGGAAAAAGAGCTCCCGGGGGTTGAGGGAGGGGAGCAGGCCCGGGGCTGCCCAGGGCTTCCCAGGGACGCAGCCTGGCGTCCGGGGCTAGTGCCGGGGCTCCGGGACCTGGCCGCTGGCCGGGGCTGCAGGGGCCTGGCCAACAAAAGTGTCTGTGATTCTGCAGCAGGAACCCACCAACCCCAGGAAGAATCTGGAGCAGAGGAACTTGGCAGAAACCCAACTTCTCTAAAAATATTAAAAGCCTGTGGCCCGCAGAGGCCGGATTGCGAGGCCCCTGGGGCTCTGACAGCGGGTCCCTGACCGTTGAGACCCAGTGTGGTCCTGGCGTTGAGCAACAGGACTCTGCCCTGGCCCCTTACCCACAGCTGCCGGCCTGCCCGGCCCGCTCACACGGGAGAGGAGGGGAGGTGACGTGTGTGTGTAGACGTGTGTGCGACGCAGGTGCTAGGGGCTGGGCAGCCCCCGCCTCTCCTGGGGCCCGGAGCCCAGCCACCCCGGGCAGCTCAGCTCTGCCTCAGGACAGGCCGAGGAGGCCGGGCCGGACGCAGCGCGGGTTGTGGGCTGCCCGGCTCCGGAGGGCGGACAGCAGTGATGGAAGCAATGTTACTTGTTCCCTCTGCGTGCGGGGCTGTTCTGAGCAATTCACAACCGGCGCAGACCCGAAGCCCAGGGGCGAAGTCTGAGGCCACACAGTCGTGGGCCAGGACCGGGCAGCCTGGGTCCAGGTGGAGCGCTGACCCCGCCTGCCGGCTTCCGGTACAGTGGGGTCACGTGGCACCAGGCCAGGAGCGCCCGGCCGGCCGCTTGCTCTGCCCTCGTTGAGCCTGCCGGGGTGACAAGGGTCCAAGGCCTGTGTAGGAGTCTCCACCGCAAGGCCGGCAGCCTGTCTGCATGTCCCTGGACCCTGCCCTCTGCGACGCTCAGGGAGCGCTGGCGACACCAGCCTCCCAGGGGCCTCTGCTCCGGGGAGAGTTCAGCCGGTGTGTGGGGTGCCAGCCCCGGGGTGCAGGGACACCTGCCCCTGCTGGCCAGGGCTGCTGACCCACCGGAAGGGTAGCAGGGCAAGTGTTTCCTTCCTGGTGTCTGGCCGGGCAGCTGCTGGCGGTGTGCTTTCTACAGCCCCGCTCCTCCTGCAGGGGGGCGCCGGCCGGGGCGGGGACGCAGCTGGGCCCCCAGCGGGGTCCCCACGCCCTACTGTGGGAAGGAGCACACCCTCACTTCCTCGGGGACGGTCCGGCCGCAGTCACACGTGTGGAGGGTGAATGACAAGGCGGTCCTGTGCCCTAGCTGATCAGGGGAAGTGGAGGGCCAGGTGCGGACGCTGGGGCCTCAGGTGGGGATGCTGGGGCCTGTGTTGAGAGGGCAGTGGGGTGGCTGCCCCGGCCCAGGTCCTGCCCCCCACTGGGGGCTCACCTTCCAGCTCCCCAACTTTCTAGCTGTGGGGCCTACCTCTGGGGGCTGTGACTTCCCTGGCGGGGACACAGGGTAACAACAGCCCCCACCCATCTTCGGCAGCTGTGAGGGGCACCGTTCTTGGTGCAGAGCCTGGAATGTGTAGGTGCTGTGTGTGTGTGCGTCCCTGCTGTCACTGCGTCACCTTCTCAAGGGAGGGAGGCGTTCTGATCTCCGCCCGGCCAGGAATGGTGCCTGTCCTGTGCGTCACCCAGTTGGCGGGTGGGGAAGTCGAGGCCCCTGTTGAGCCTGAGCGTGGAGGGGCTCCTGGGTTATGTACGAGGCCCCTCCTGTCGTCCTGCCCCCCAGCATGTCCAGCTACCCAAGTGCTCCACTTGCGGAAGAATCCAGTGCGGACTCGCACAGACGTCGCGGCGCACGGCCCGGCGCGGGCCGGGGGGCCCTGCTGGCCTGTGGCCGGAGAACTGAGGCTCAGAGATAGAAGTGATTCTTACCAGCACCACTGCTCTGCCCGACTGATGGACGAAACCCCATTTCCTGTAAAGGGGGTGTGCCTGAGGGTCCATGGCAGCTGGGGGATGCACCTGCCCCTGCACGGGCCCGAGGAACGGATGCGGCCTGGAGGACACGCCAGCCACCCCGCACGGTGCCGCCTGCCGGCCCTTCACAGCAGCCCAGCGGGCAAGCGCAGGGATGGGGGAGATGAAGGCAGAATCCAACACAGCCCTGGGCGGATGGAAACCCCAGAGAAAAGGCTGCGGAAAGTCAGGGCGAGTGGCAGGCGCGGAGCTGCCGGCGTCCCACGGTCTTGGCTGCTCCTCTGGTGTGGAGGGGCCGCGAGGCCGGCGCACCTGTCAGGAGCCATCCCAGAGGCTGGAGGAAAGGCTCCTCTTCTAGAACCTTCTCCTACCCTCCCGATGCCTCATGGGGAAGCCAGGCAGGCGGCAGACACGGGTCACAGACCTGTTTCTGCACCGATTTTCTCGGAGACGCGCGTCTCTGCGCACCGGGGCCTGAGAGCTGGGGGACTGGAAGGGCGGAGGCCGCCGGTGGTGCCAGCTTCAGGCGCCTCGCTGATGCGAGCACTCGGCACGGAGAGTGGCGTGGAGGGGCAGGCGTCCCCCAGGGCTCCCCTGTGGAGGGCAGCCCTTCCACAGCCCTGTGATGCTGCCACTCATTTCTAAGGGCAAAGAGGTGCAGTCGCGCGGCTGGGGACACTGTGCTGCCAGCCACACCCCATACCCCGACTTCCAGCCTGGTTCTGTGAGGCGTGAGGTGTTCCGCCTGCTGCCCCGCTGCTGCCCCCCGGCCACCCCTGGCCGCTCCCCCCGCCCTGTGCACGGAGGCCCGGGGGAGGCTGGGTAACGCCTTGACAGAGCAGATGAGGAGTGACCTGGTTATAGCAGAGAAGGAGCAGGCGAGGCTGGTGCCTGGGTCCAAATTATGTCAGTGCTTATCATTTGTTTGAAGGGACTGCTGTCCCGGCGCTGGGGTCACTTTGCCATGGCCTCTGTTGTAAATATTTGTTTAACTTTCTCTCTCATTTTCACTTTCTTTCTTACTCTGCATGTTAGAGTCCAGCCGGCAGGCCCACGGGGCAGCCTGTCTCAGCTGAAAGCTGGAGGTGCCGTGGGGAGCGTGGTTTCTTGGGGGACCCTTTCCCCAAGGCGCTGGTGGTGGGCCTTGGGGTTTCTCCCGCAATCCCTGACAGACAGGTGATGGCAGGGCAGGACGGGGGTGTGGAGACACAGGGTCCCCTTCTGGCCAGCACACGATCCCCCATGCCAGCCCCCTTTCTCAGGCCACTCCAGCTGGGGCCTGGGGTCCCTGGGAAGCCAGGCAGCTGGAGCAGCCTCCCCTGCCTCCTGGGACCCCAGGCAGGAGGATCTCAAGGGAGGCAGCACCCCCTGCTGGTTGGTCAGAGCACCCTCTCCAATCCCCTGGTCTCAAACCACAGCTGGAGGTGCCCGCTGCCTGGAGGCCACACGCTGTCCAGGGGCTGCTGGGTCACACGGTGTCGGCAAGCATGGGCATCCAGAGATCTCACTTCCCGAGAACACACATGACCCCACCACTGCTCTCCTGGACATACTCAATGTCCCCAAGACCGATGAGGACCAGTGAGCCTGCCAGGAGGGGACAGCATGGGGGTGCCAGTGCTGGCTCTGCAGGAGCTGGGGCAGGGGCAGGCGGCAGTGAAGGTGACTCTAAAAGCAAAGTGTCAAGTTTGAAAAAGGAGCCAGAGGGAGAGCGTGACACAGTCCTGGGCGTTTGCTCAGTGCCAGCTGGAGTCACGCCAACTTGCAATTCTCTTGCCATGAAGTAACAACGTGTGACCCTCTGTGAGCCCCGAATGGTGTGTAGTTACAGAACAGCAGCCAGAGTGGAGGACGAGGGCGCTGCCACCAAGCGTGAGCACCGACCCCATGCCCAGTGCCCAGACCCGCCGCCGTGGTTCGGTGCACGGAGTACAGAGCTGGCAGGTCGGGTCTGTGATACTCGCAGCTCGGCCAGCGGCCCTGGGAGGGGGAGACCGGGAGGGGCACGAGGGCCCCCGGGGGCTGGCGGGGTTTCACATCTTCTCCCCGTGCCATCCCCCAGCTGCGGCGGTGACCACCCCTCAGCTGCCCGCTGGCCATGCCCGTTTTCTGCACCGAGTCACGCTCCACAGGAACGTCTGTCTGGCGTGCCTGGGACAGTCATGAGGACACCCGAGGACACAGGCCCTGCTTTCATGGAAGATGGTGATGGTGGAAGAGGTTCCCGACGTCCCCGATGATGGTGAGCACGACTGCCCACGCTTCTCCGCCGCCCGCGTCCATGCTCTCATGCTGTGGCTTCCTGAAGCCCGCCTGGTAGGGCTCTGTCTCCCTCATTTTGCTGATTAAGGAACAGAGATGGGAAGTCACTTCCCAGACATACCTATTCACTGTGAGAATGAGACTCGAAACCATGTGTTCCCTGTTACCTGCCCCAGGCACACGCAGTGAGGCCCAGCTCAGAGGAAAACAGTGCAGGGCACACACCCCTCAGCCTGGAGATGACGGTCTC
>RJWH01009287.1:12207-23922 GCA_004363575.1 Solenodon paradoxus | reverse complement strand
GATTTATGCATTTATTTAATAAGACAGTGTATTGCAGCTAGGGTTGCAGGCATGAGAGTCAGTCTTTCTGCATGCAAATCTCAGCTCTGCTCCTTTCTAACCACTTGACCTAGGATAAGTCACAAAATCTCTTTGTGACTCAGTTTCCTCACCTAAAAATTGGGAGACCAATAGCTACCTACCTTTTAAGGTTGTTATAAGAATTAAATGACTTATGTATTAAATACTTTGAATACTGACTGGTATGTAGTAAATTTTCAAAAGATGTTTGTTTATTCTTGTTATCTCCACTTGTCAACGTGCCACATCACTGTTTATTTACTATGCTCACTAGACTGAGACCTCCTTGGGAGCTTTGGCAGAACTTTTTATCTTTTCCATCTCACATCTAGTAGCTACTTAATTTAAAATGTTTATGAAATGTACCAAAATTCCAGGGGCCATCTTTAGGAAATTGAACAAAGAGTACTGATGTTTTATGGAACCACAAGAGACCTTGAATAGCCAAAGCTGTCCTCAGAAAAAGAAGCGCAAAGGATCACACCCCGAGCTTCAAACTTTACTACAGAGCAATCATCATCAAAACAGGATGGTATTGGAACAGAAACAGACATACAGATCAGTGGAATGACATCAAGAGCCCAGAAATAAAGCCATATCATTATGTACAATTAGTTTATGACAGAGGAGCCAACCGCATACAATGGAGGAAGGAAAGTCTATTCAAGAAATGATACTGGGAACACTGGACCAAAACCTGCAAAAAAAATGAAAGTATATTACTCATGATGCTAACCATACACAAATGTTAACACAAAGTGGATTAGAAACAGGGCCATAAGACCCAAAATCCTAAAATAAATAGAGGAAAATTAGGGGAAATGCTCCATGACATCAACCTCAAAGATTTATTCGGTGAAGGAATGCCTACGGCAAAAGAAACCAAAGTAAAACTAAACAATTGAAACTATATCAAACTGAAAAGTTTCTGTACAGTGAGAGAAACAACCACTAAAACAAAACAAAACAAAAAAAACACAAAATGCAAGAAGATATTCACACAATGTACCTCAGACAAGAGTTTAACTTCCAAAATATATAAAGAGCTCATAAACTCAACAACAAAAAGCAAATGACCTACTCAAAAAATAGGCAGAATAACTGAATATCTGGATACACAGATGGCCTACAGATACATGAAAAAATATTCTGCATCACTCCTCATCAGAGAAATGCAAATAAAAACCACAGTCAGATGCTACTCCACACAAGTGGCTGTTAGCAAAAAAAACAAACTAGAAACAAATGTTGACGAGTGTGTGGAGAAAAAGGAACCCTCTTTCAGCTATTGGTGGGACTGTAATGTAGTGCAAACTCTATGGAGTATGGAGCTTTCTCAAAAAAAAAAAAAAAAAAAAAGCAGATCTACCATGAGGTCCAGCAATCCGACTCCTAGGCTTATACCCCAAGAATAGAAAAAAATGTAATGAAAAAAATAACTGCACCCTTCATTTCATAGAAGCACAATTCATAATAACCAAGACATGGAAACAACCTAAATGCCTGTCAACAAATGATTGGATAAAGAAGCTGTGGTGTTTTATGTATATATATATATGTACAAATTCATACACACACACTCAAGGGAATTCTGAGCAGCTGCTAAAGAAGAAAATGTGACCTCTGCAACAATCTAAGTGAAAGTGGATAGGGGATCATGCTAAGTGAAGTAAGAGGAAGAGAAATACAAGATGGTTTCACGCATATGTGAAATAAATTAAAATGAAATAAATGAACAGATATATCTCAACGGAATTCAAAGGGTGTGCTATGCCCTGGTGGCTCAGGTGTTGAGCTAACACCTGGGGAACAGTCCACATACAGCCCAAGGACTGAGGTTCAAGACTCAGGACCAAGGAAAAGAACTAAATGAACAACTAAATAAATGAAAATGTGTCTTCCTTCTTTCTCTTCATGCCTGCTGCCTGCCTGTCTTCCTTTCTCTTAAAAAAAATCACAAGATCCAAAGGTTCTGGCAACCAGAGGGGAGGGAGGAGAGAAGGAAGGAGGATACAATGTGATGGTAAAGGGTACTGCAACTCTGGCATTGGGTATAGTGTGAAATGTACACAGACTGAGGTGTGATTTCAGTATTCTCAAATGCATATAGCAATGCAAACAAAAATAATAAAAATTGTTATGAAAGTGTTTGTGGAATGAATAAATCCATGAGGGAAGGAATCCCTTCATTCTTCTCAGATTTATTTTCTCCCTCTTCTTTTCCTTTGGACCTAATCTTTCTCCCATGACTCACCTGGTTTTTGCAGCTGGACTCACCATGTTTTCTAGAACAAAAATATGGGATATTTGATCTAAAAACAGAACATTTTGTGAAATCCAGGCTGTACTACTTATCATAGTCTCATATTCTGCCTCTGTCTCCTCCCTTACTTGATGATAAGGAAAGAGACCATGTCTTCTCTGGTCCTTGGTATCCAGAGTACTAGGGTCTGGGGTGCAGTAGGTGCTCTGTAATTGATTGCTGAACAGGCTATGGGGCTCCAGGTGACGGGTTCACCTTCCTCATACCTTTGTTCCAAATGAAATGAGGAGCTGCTCTTTCCCACCAGTGATGCAGTCAAGATGATTCACAGCTTGGAATCTAAATCATCCTTATTTTGAACCTCAAAGTAGGTGTAGCATATATATGAGGGGAGAGTGAGAAAAAAAGAACTTAAAGAATTCTGTTTCATAAAATTGAATACTGGTGCTTTCCTTCAGTTTGTTCGGGTTCCTTTCTCTTAGCACTTCCTAGCTACATAGCTATTTTAATTCTTTTTCTTTCCTGGTCTATCCCAAGTCCTCAAATGGTAAATTCGATGGGAAATAACTCATTAGTGCTTTGCAGTCATTGGGCTAAACATGCTGGTGCTAGTGGTGCAGTTTTATTCCAGCTGCATCTCTCCACCTGGAGCAGCATGGAAATACCTACTCTAATTATAGTCATTAAAAGTCTGATGAACTCTTCTGTTTTAAAAAAGCCTGTTTCATTTCTTTTGTTAAGCAGTTTCTTTTCATTTGTGCCACATAGGCCGTTGATAATTGCCATTTACAAACTCTTCTGGCTTTATACAATTGGTTTTATTTTTCTTATGACTAGATGCATGTATTATATAAATTTGTGTATGTAAGAAGAGGTCATTCTTTGGTTTCCTTTGGGTGTTTTTTGTTTTTTGTTTTTTGTTTTTTTAGTGTTTATGTGAAATTCAGTATATCTGCCTTCGATAACACATTAAGGCTGCAATGTTTGTCTTATAGGAGTATCTCTTTTCTGAATTTGTTGTAGCATATGGGTAAATTCAATCCTGGTAGAAAATGTCCTTGTTACAAACAAAAATAATCTTTTGTATTATAAAAACAAATATATGTACTTTTAAAAAACAGTTTGTCTTAACTGGCTTAACATAGTTTGTTTCTTTTTTTTAAGTTCCAGTTGAACCTTGAGTGATGCTTGTGGGTGGAGATTAGAGGCATTGACAGGCCCTGCCCCCCTGCAGTTGCAAATCCATGGATAACTTCTGACACCCTTAAGACATACCTACAACCATCCATTGCTATCTGTGGAGTTTGGTTTCAGAACCTGTCCTGCCCCCCAGTACGGAAATGCACTGAAACCCAGTAGAGTAGCCCTCTGTAGCTGTGGGTCCTCACCGTGGAGTCAACCAGTCAACATCCGCAGTTGGTTGACAACCAGGATATTTGACCCTTGTACAAAGACAGGCTTGTAAGTGGATTTGAGCACCTGTTATTGAAATAGTTTGTAGTTATCTTCAAGTGTTAGTTTCTAAAATCAAAATTAAAAAGTACTTATACCTTTGACTGCTGATGGGCACCAGTGACTACTTTCTGAAGTGATGAAAGGTTGTAAAGTTAGATTATAGTGATGGTTGAGCAACACTGAACTTATTAGGAACTATTGCATTGTTAAATGAGTGGAGTTTAACTGTGTGTGAATTTTACATCAATAAAGCTGTTGTTTTTCTGAAAGGTACTTATGGCAGTATTTATCAGCTCTACCACTTATTAACTAGCTATGTGCAAGTTGTTTGCCTTTCTGTGTCTCAGCTTCCTCCTCTACGGTGGTAATAATAGTACATTCCTAATACACTGATTGTGAGAAGTAAATAAGTAAATACATGTAAAGAGCTTAGAATTGTGCTTTGAAACAAAAGCCTTCAAGTATCAGTGGTTGTGTCTGTTTCCGTTATATGTAGAACTCGGAAGTTTAGGGCTAGAAATAAACACCTTTTTGGTGTCATCAACACACAGATGTTAATTCAAGTCATGCATGTGGATTAGGCTACATAGGGGAGAACATTCTGCTGGTGAAGTACAAAGAACTGAGGCGCACTCTAGGGGAATACCAGCATTTATAGTATGGTGGCAGGACAAGCAGAGTTGGCATACTCCAAAGGGAGTATCCAGAGAGGTAAGAGGAGGTTTGTTGTCATGGAAACGAAAGAGAAAACAGACCTCCTAGAAGGAGAAGATGGTTAATAGCGTTAGTACTAGAGAGAAGTTGGAACTGTGTGATTTGGCAAGTGAGAGCCGTGGGAGTCTCCAGGTTGGAACCAGCTAGTTTAAAAGGAAGAGGACTTGAAGAGTAAAGAGGTGAAGAAAGAGAAATGGTGAGTTTATTCTTTTGAGAAGGCTACTCATTTATTCAGCAATTATTATTGAGAGCCCACTGTGTACCAGGTCCTGCTCTAAGTGAGTGAACAAACAAAACAACAAATCTCTGCCCTAAGGAAACTTTATATCTGACCTATGGTGAGAGATAAAGCAGGAAGAGGGTACTTTGTCAAGAAAAGAGTGTGTGTGTGTGTGTGTGTGTCTCTGTCTGTCTGTCTGTCTGTCTGTCTGTCTATTTAAGAAAATAAGAAACATTTAAGGGAAGGAACTGTGACAGAGTAGAGATGAAATGCTTAACAGTATAGGGAGATGCAGTAATTATTGGTACAAAAAGGTGGGAAGATGGAAACTAAGAACAGAGGTGGAAGTTCTTTATCAGTCTGTTTCCTCTTCTGAAACTAGGCAAAGAGCTGATGTGCACACAGGGACATATAAAGAAATACCTGTCAGATGACCCTGATTTTCTAAGGAATGTAAGAGCAAGGTCACCCACATAGAGACAAGTGTGGTGGAGGATTTAAGTACAATCCTGAAGCTTCCAAATGGGCACTGAGGGGAAGTGGAGCGTGAGATGAACAAGGGTAAGTGAGAGATTTGTGGGGTGGACTGAGGAATCTGCAATGGTATCAGTCTTGACTTTAGTGTGGTTTTATCAAAACTCTTCTCAACATCTATGCAAGAATGAAGAAAACAACTTCTGAACTTGACCCTGGTTTTAGGGTTTCGCAACATCTTTCATGCAGGAATGAAGAAAGAAGTTTCTGAACTTGGCCCTGGATTTAGGGTTTTATAGGTCAATTATGGCAGAAAGCCAGATTGGGAAGAAATCGAGGGGCTATCAGAGAATAGCTTCCACGGTGAGCATGATTTCAGACTTCCTAGGGAAAATGAAGGTGAGGACTTTGAGATACCGGGTGGGAGCAAGAATCTAGAGGTTTTAAAGAGCTATTTTGTTGAGATTGCTGAAAAGCCAAGAGAGAGCTGTTGTTCTTTGAGGTGTCATGGTGAAGAACAGATGATAAATCTACTTTGTCGCCATAGAGAAGTTGGTTAAAGTCCAGGTGAAGATGCTTAGAGCAAGAGTTATGCGACTCGACCGCCTAGATTTCTGGATGGGTTGTCCATGTAGATGATGGAATTTCCAAGTGCTGAGGCAAGAGCTGGCATAGGGAACAAGACGGAAAGCCAGATTTCAAAGTCTTAAGTCACTGTCAATAAATGGCCAGAGATCTGTTTGATAGAGATGAGATGATGATAGTAAAGTTCACTGGAGGAGATATGGAAGTCTTAAGAACTCTGAAATGAGTGTGGAATGAGTTGTCTACATGGATGTTAAAATTTCACAGGATGGGGTAGTGGTTAGGTCCACCACTTTCAAAGGAGCACAGTCCACATATATCCCAGAAACCCAGGTTTGCATCCAGGGTCCAGGGGAAGCAACCAATGTGAACAACTAAATAAAAAGAAAGTGCTCTTCCTCCTCTCTCTTCCTGCCTGCTTGCCTATACCTGCCATCTACATATAGACCAAACCCCAGGGGACAACTAAAATGAACAACTAAAATAAATAAAATGCTTCTTTGTCCTGTTTTTCTGCCTGCCTGCTTGCTGCCTGTCTGCCATCACTCGTGCTTGCCTTCCTCTTTAAAAAAATTATTCGTAGAATGATGGCAGGAGATGGATGGAAGGGGGTCCCCCTTGCACCCAGATGAATGAAGGGAGTGTCCAGGAAACACCTCGTACTTGATGAGGGGTAAAAGTTTGAGTCTTTAGCTCATGTGAGCCTAAAGGAAGGCAGTACGTACTTATCATGAGGGTCAGTTATGGACTGCACACACATTGCAAAGAAAAGAGGAGGGAGGTTGGCTCCTACCCCTCTGGGAAAGAGTCTTCAGAAGACAGGTCTCAGGGAAGGCAAGTGTTTATAGCGAATGTTTTCTGATGTTAAGGATATAGAGGCACTCCCCTTTGACTCAGGAGGGAAAGGTGGCTAAGGTGCAGGCCATATAAAGCCTGGGTTCAAGACCCAGGGCCAAGGGTTAAAGAAAAAAGGATGTAGAGAGTTTGATCAACAAGGATGACAGTCAGTAGGTTAGGCAAGAGGGAAAGAAGGGAAACAGTGTAATAGTGACTGGAGTGAAGGAAAGAAGTACGGAGCAGTGCGCAGAACCATGAGAATGAGGATGGGCAGTAGAATGAGTCATAAGTTAAGTAATTGGTTTGGGGCTTCCAAATTCTGCGATAAAGACATCTCGTACATGTGATTATTCCCAGGAGCGAATGAAGGAATTTCTTCAGTGTTTATGGTCACCATCAGAACCCAGAACCCACTTTCACTTTAGCAACTGGGTGGTTGAGTATTCATACAAATACTTTTATCTGCTTATTTATTTATAAAGGAAAGAGAAAAGAATGATGGCAAAAGTCAACCATCAGAGTTACATGGTAGATTGCATTATGCCATGGACAGTTGCTCAACCCAGCCTTGCTTAAACATTTGCAAAGCCAGTTTGGATTAGATCTTTAATCCTGAGTATTAGACTTCAAACTACTAAACCAAATCCAGAGGTGATTATCACAAAGTTTTATAGCCACTGACAGAAAAATCTTAGACTTTAGCTGTTCAGAAATTATAGGGGAGGGCAGGAGTTATTTATGGAGCAGATACTACTCCAGTTTGTTATATAATATAGCACATAACAGCTACAGGTTATCTAGGTTCATACAAGAGGTTCTACTTTTTAAGGTCAAGTAATGTATGACCCTTGACTATAAAGCTTTGAATATAAATGTATAATGCTGTCAAACTTCTGGATGATCACATTAAAATCAAGAGATTCATAGTAAAATTGATAGGATCGAGATTGTCACACAACAGTCTAGCAATCTTTGTAGTGGTCGACAACTTTTCTCTTGCTGTGGGAGTTTCTTAAACCTAATTGTTTGCAGAGCAAATCCATTCCAATAGATCAGAACCAAACAGGGCAGTCTCTTTGGCAAGTGTTAAACATGTTCTAAAAATGATTACAAAAATTTCCTAAAAGTTTTAGTTCTAATAGCGCTGAAACCTTAGAAAAGCCAAGAATTGATGTTCTCTTGCCAAGAACAGTTATTTGGAAAGGCTTATCTTGGGCCTAAATAGAGGGAATTGTGTGTGGGAAAAAGGCAGTAGTTCCTGAAAGGTGACTGCAGCGCAGTGATCAAAACATCTTTAGAGTATTTTCATGTATAAACTTGAGTGCTTCCGTGTATAAAAGCTCTACTTGATGTAGTTTGTGCTCAGGTTAGACTTATCAAGGTCTCTTATTTTCTCTACTCACTTTAATATGTGAACTCTAATCAGATCCTTCCCACTACTCCACCCCCCTACATTCATGAACTCACACTTTTTTCTCAGAAATCCCTGATCTCTCCTGTTATTAAAAATAAATTACTTTAAATTTTACTGTTAAATACATCAATGAAAAAGCAGAGATGTTTATGGCAGTTTCTCTAAATCTCTTAAAAGCAGAAGCTCTGGAAAGTTCCCTGATTTCCTTTGGTCCCATGTTGCCCCCTGCTCCCCAAAGGCAAACACCCAACTCCTGCCGCTTAGCATGCATCAAGGCTTGATGCTGGGACACCAGTTGGGAGCCACATTTTATAAATGGGAAAAAGCCAAGTCACAGAGAGACTGAGAGTCACACTTGGCTTTCTGGGGAAGGAAGCCTCCACATGGAGCATAGGATGAGCTCATCTCTGTGCCTAGCTCATTCGATGCTCTTTAAATATTTGTCTCAATGAAAAAAAGAGAGGATGAGCCTTTTATTTAAAGGTTCTCACAAACACATGAGCCCCTAGACACATATTATTTGATTTGGAAAGAATGGTAGTAGAAAGTGAATGTTTTCCAATCTAAATCGGTGGCTCTCTATCCAGAGCCATTCACTGCTCTGACCACTTTCTTCTCCCTTTTAGTCGGGGCTACACAGGCAGGATGGGAGGTTTCCTCATGACTTCCTGCTGGTGTGCGAGCTTTCTTCCTGGCACCCAGCCTTTCCTGCACTGCAGGTATTGCAGAGCCACATGCTAGGCCAGAGTTGGGGACATTTGACTGCACATGCTGTTTATTTCTGCTTTCAACCTAGTGCCTAACCCAGAGTTCTTTACTCTCTGATAGTCCCTGAGTTCACCCCTAAGCTGAGTACCACAACCTTTGGAGGGACCTTTTGAAGTGGGCTCTGGTTCCTTTTTTGCAAGCGTTTTGAATGAACTGTAGGTCTTCTAGTTCCACTGAAGTCCAGAGTGAAGGCACAATGTGCTGTTCTGTTCTGTGTTCATATGTGAACTAAGAAGTATCATCTGGTCAGTATCACATAGTTCATTTAAAGAAGCATCCATTATCATTTTGATTTTGTAAGCAGACTTCCACAAAGCTTGTATGTCTGTTTTTATTCTAGTTACAAGAATGTTCATGTTGGATTTTATTTGTGTCCTCTGATTTTCAAATATAATAACCCTGCAGAATGTAGTTCAACTATTTGTATTAAAATGACATATTTGCCTCTTCACAAAGATGGTGCCAAAACAAAAAATGAAGGCCCTGCCACCTCCCAAAGCCAAAACCAAAGCCAGAGGCTTTGAAGGCCAAGAAAGCAGAGCTGAATGTGTCCACAGCCACAAAAAACAAGATCCGCAATTCACCCAGTTTCCGAAGGCCTAAAATGCTGTGGCTCCGAAAGCAGCCCAAATATCCTGAGAAGAGCACCCCTAGAGAAACAAGCTTGACCACTGTGCCATCATCACGTTCCCCTGATCACCGAGTCAGCCGTGAAGAAGAGACAGCAGCACACTGTGTTCTCCGTGGATGTCAGGACCACCAAGCACAGATCACACAGGCTGTGAAGATGCTCTATGGCATTGAAGTGGCCAAGGTCAACCCTGATCAGACCTGATGGAGAACAGAAGGCGTCTGTTCAACCACCTCCTGACCATGATGATTTGGATGTTGCTAACAAAACTGGGATTAACCAAACTGAGTCCAGCTGGCTAATTCTAAAAATTGTTTTTTTCACCATTAAAAATGCCACTTTTGCACAGACATTTTTATCTGTATTGAAAGCAGCTGATTAGTGGTAGCAAAGGAGTTTGCTGTTCTACCGCGGTACGTAGCAGCAGCTAACATTCTTTGAGGATTTGCTGCAGGAAGACACTCTCACAATTATTTTACAAGCCGTCATCACCATCATTCACATTTATATTGATAGGAAAACTGAGACATGATGTGGTTAAGGAATTTGCCCGAGGCCACTTAGTAAGTAGCAGAACCAGAGTTTGAACGCAGACTTGACTTATCCACTCAGCCTTTCGAGATGTTCTTTCTTGAAATCTCTTGCATGGTCACTTTGGAACAGCCTGGTAGATGCCAGGTTCTGAAAGAAGGTCATTGGATGGGAAATGTCAGAGTTGTGATTTTAGAGCATCAAACATATACTCACTAGAAGATATTTGAGACATTTCAACTTTGAGACTCTAGCCCTGATCAAACTGTAGTCTCATCTCAGGTCATAGCTTGATGATCCTTGGTGATCTCATATAGCTCTAACTGATACTCCGATTTGAGGAGTAGACTGGTTTAGTCAAAAGAGTGAGCTATGGTGTGCCCTGGTGGAGGAGTATTTGGGCTCAGTGCACATACATCACCCAGGTTCACAACCTGGGGCCAGGGTGGAAAATGATCAGGATGCCTGCCTGCTTTCATTCTTGCCTGCACCTTTCCTTAAAAAAAGGTTTGTAATCTTCTGTCACTCTGTCCAGCCATCCATCTGCAGAATTCTCCATCTTCTTTTGACACACTTCAGTGTTGTTTATCTGTACTGAGAAAGTAAATCCCATTTGTGTACCAAAAACTTAGACACACAGCTCCAGTCACCTTGAGGGGCAGCCAACCTGCAGAGGTTTGCCAGTTTCATGTATCTACAACCCTCCATCCATTACAGGGTCTCTTAATTAGATTGCTGCATTTGGCATAGTTGAACCTTCAAGGAGACTCATGCTGCCAATTCCAGTCCAAGAGAACATCAGTTGGGAATAAATTGAAGTTCTTTGAGAGAAAATAAGGAGGGAGACCACTTTGGTGAGAGAAGGAGCTTCTTGCCTGGGACGATTCATAGAAACACAGACTGGCTGGGCATGGACAGACAGGTTGTGTAAGGGAAGCCCTGAGACCAAGCACAGTATTTGAAAATAAATTTCTCTTTTGTCATTGTATCCAAAGTCACGCTTTGGATTTTGACACATGTGAAATATGTAATAGATTTTTAAATGAATTTGATCGTATTCTAGTTAAGAAAAAGCCAGAATTACCCAAAACTTGGATATACATTAATCTGGAAATCCTACCAGACCTGGCCATAGTCAGCTTCTGCATTTCAGCAACCTTTCTTCTTCTTTCCTACTTCCATGTTTACTTTGCAGCATGCTGCAAATATATGTATATGCTTACTTCATTTATGTCCTATGTGTGTTCTTTCTGTCAGCCCCAGGCAATTGTAGATTCGTCCATTGGCCATTGCAGCCAATGGTGCAGTCCTAACTTGGCAGCCAATAAGAAGTAGAGTCTAGGAAAAAGGAGCTGTGTGATTGGACTTGACCTCAGTCTGGCCCTGCCTGCTGACCTATGACCTCCCACAAAGGTGAAAGATAAAAGTGTCAGAGAAGAGGGGAAAGTTGCTGGGGGAAGATTAATAGCCTTGGAGGACAGGTGGGTGGAGGATGTGGAGTTTCAAATCTCATACACCCCAGACAAAGCAAAATATGTGGAGGTCTGGGGGACCATGGGCTCATCTTTGAGTTATAACCTGAGCTTTCCCAGTCCCAGAAGCATCCTTAGCTAGGGAATTAGGAGGAAAGAAAGATTTTTCCCAAGGGAAATCACCACTTAAAATTTATGCTAAATAATTCCATTTGTCAGTGCCAGAGCAAGATTGTATGTGTGTGAGTTTTTTTAAGAGAGGAAGGAAGAGAAAAGAGGAAGAAGCATTTT
>RJWH01009287.1:0-12107 GCA_004363575.1 Solenodon paradoxus | reverse complement strand
GTTCTTGGGCTTTACATGGTCCACAACC
Organism: Solenodon paradoxus; assembly: GCA_004363575.1. Lineage (NCBI taxonomy): Eukaryota > Metazoa > Chordata > Mammalia > Eulipotyphla > Solenodontidae > Solenodon > Solenodon paradoxus. The sequence continues at coordinate 12,079 of RJWH01009287.1, read as the reverse complement.
CACCTGCCAGCTTATTAGCATGTGAGCCACTGGGGCGCCTAAAATGTTTCTAAACTTAAAATATTTTTAAACCTTATTTTAGTTTGCTTTTTTCCTACCATTGGTATCTAAAAGTTTTGATAAGTGGCAATTTTTCTGATTCAATATCACACTTGTAATATGTTTGAATCTTTCTATAAAAGAGCCTCCATAGTCTCAGTATAGGAATAACAAAAGCTGAAGGGAGAAAATTGAGTCACGTGTTTTTCGAATATTTATAAAAGGTTTTCCTTGCAAATGTGCTGCTCTTGAATATTGAATTTTCATCTTCTCATTTGGAGTTTGACTTGAACAAACAGTTTTTCTTTTCTAACCCATTGTACAGGCAGCCATTTCAGCCTACAGTCTTCCTCTGTCACACCCACCCTTTAGGAAGTTCTTTCATAGGCGGAGGTGTTTGCTATGACTGGATAGAAACAATTACTTGATCTTCATAGAGTTTGGATGTTAGTCATGAAGTGGCATTTTGTATTTATAAACATTCAGGGATATTTATAACATGCAGGTGATAACTACTGGGAAAAAAAAACGAATACATAACTGACCTTGTTTTTCCACTTGGAATATTTAGATTTTGTAGTGATTTCCCACCAGTGTTATTTTTATTTTATAGAATTACTTTTTTTTAAGGAAAGGTGCAGGCAGGAATGAAGGCGAGCAAGCAGGCAGGTAGGAAGAGAGGCGGAAGAAACCTTTATTTTTTAGTTGTTCATCTTGGTTGTCATCCCCTCGCCCCAGATCTCAAACCCTGGGTCCTTGTGGTGTATGTGGACTCTGCCACCTGGAAGCAGTGAACTTCTCTGCTAAACCATCAGTGCACAGACCCAGTACTATTCTGTATGATCCCAGAAATAGTGGTGCTGATTGCATGCTATTATTTACTCATTAGCAAGCCCCTTGTGCAAGCGTCATTACTAATTGTTATATAAAATGTGTACACACATATTAATCATTGAGATGCTATTTTTTTAAATGTAACTTATTTTTCACTTTGAAATAGCACAGAGATAATATTATATTGTAAAATATCCTTTGACACCTTTAGCATTCTTTTTTCTATGGAGCTTTCTATATGCCAGCGATAATTCTCTCTGCCCTATTTACAGATCAATTGATGCTGTGAAAAATACCCTGCCCCAGCTTATGCTTTTTTTTAAGGAAAGGCAGGAATGAAAGCAAGTAGGCAGACAGGCAGGAAGAGATAGGAGGAAGAGGCACTTTATTTTTATTTCGTTGTTTACACTGGTTGTTTTCTTCCCGGAACTGGGACTTGAACCCAGGGGTATATGGTGTGCGTCCTTCAGAGGCGATTGGCCTAACTGCTACTGCACCAGGGCATGCCAGTTTATGATTTTTAAACGAAGTAAACTTAGATGGGTTATTGGGCCTCCTGAAAATCTTTTACATCTTGTCCTTGTGCTTTATGGCAGATTACGTGCATGGGAATCAAAGAAATGTAAGTTAAATTTAATTTTCTTCACAAGAAAGCAATATTACTTTGAGGATTATATTTCTGGCTGTTTTTTTTTAAATAGAAATGACCACAACCACCTTTTTTAATCAACAACTCAGTCAACTGAAAATGATAAATCTGAATACTGCTTAGGATAAAATTGTCTGAAATGTATCAAAATCAATTAACAAGACATCACAATAACCAGTCACATTAAATTGTGTTTAATGAGCTGAGGTGTCAGTAAACTGTAAAAATTTCTTTAGGGTCACAACCAAAAGGTTGTCAGTTTTTGGTTTTTTTTTGAGCACATTCTGCAAAGTCAAGAAATTCACAAAGAATTCCTTTGGGTAAATGCTGATGAGAAGTTTGAGGAAAATTTGGGGGAGACTTGGAGACTGAATTGAGACTTCTTATTTTGCTTTTTGCTCATTGTAAATTCCCTGCAGATTTTGGAGGAAAAATGATTGCTTTCTTTATTTGAGTGGTCATCAGGAAGGACTTTAAGAAAGTGACAGTTGAGGAAAGCTGACATGTGATGACAAGTTTAGTGGATAAAGATGAGAGGAAAGAGTATTCAGTGTGGCGGGAAACCATGGACAGAGACCCCAGGGTAGGGCCGGATCTGGGTCTCACCAGGACTGGAGGTGAATAGGCTGTCAGGCCAGTAGGCTATAACCCAGAACCCAACCAGGAGTTGCTTGGGGGCAAGATGAGCTTTGAGTGGTGGAAGGAAGAGACCTGACTGCTAGACTTTGCAGGTCACAGTAAGGATTTTAGTTTTCAGTTTTAAGATCAGTGGGAAACCATTAAAACCCAATTGAGGGACAGTGTGGTCAGGCTGGTGGTGTTTGTGATTGTCATATAGTCTCGACTGGGTCAGCTCCCACAATACTGTGCAGCCATCACTCTTGTCACTTAACTTATTTGGTTAGGCATTTGATTAATAGCTGATCTTCCCCACTATAAGCACCTTGAGGGCAGAAATTGTGTCTTTTTAAACAAAAAGTAATCATTTCTCTCTCCAGTGACTTGCATCTAATAGTTCCAAATAAATAACAGTTGGAAGAGTCTATCAACTAAATTGATAACTTGCCTCGTGACCTGCTCATTAGGCAAAAGTGTTACTTTTTTATTTTATTGAGATAAAATTCACATAACGTAAGACTTACCATTTTACTGTGAATGATTCAGTGCCATTGACTACAATCACATGTTGTGAAACCACCAACTGTTATCACTTTCCATCACATTTCATCACCCCCAAAGGAAATTCCATACTCAAGTAGTTACCCACATTCTTCCCCTACCCCTCAGCCCCTGGAAACCACCAAAATTATAGTGAAGCCAGAGGCAACTGGACTGAATTGGATTCTAAATCCATAAGATCTATACCCAGTGGTGTTATATAGTACATTGCCTTGTAAGAAAGCCTTCTAACTATTGAGAGAACTCCACTTTTTCTCCTACTCAGTAATTTTTAGGATCAGAAAGGAGGGGTAAAAAACTAACATGACATCTGAAGAAGTTTCTTCTTTGGCTTATATCAAAAGACAAATAGCAAGTGTTGGTGATAGTATGGAAATGGTGGAACCCATGTGCACACTGCTGGTGGGAATGTAAACTGGTGGAGTCATTATGGAAAGTAGTATGGAGGTTCCTCAAACAGATGAATGGAAATACCATGTGATCCAGTTACTCTACTTCTGGGTATTTATCTAAAGAATATGAAAACACTATTTTGAAGTGATATATGTTCCCCTGTTCTCATGGCAGCATTAATTTCAATAGCCAAGGTACAGACACTCCTACGTGCCCATTGATAAATGAATGGAAGATGTGGTATATATACAACTGAGTACTATTAGATATAAGTAAATTTAAAAAGCGAACTCTTCCATTTGTGACAACATGGGTGTAGACCTAGAGGGTATTTTGTTCAGTGAAATAAGTCAGAAAGACAAATAGATACGGTCTCACTCATGTGGAATAGAAAGAAGTTTGTAAAAACAAATTCTTGTTCAGAAGAACAAAGTGGCCGTTACCAGAGGAGAAAGGAGAAGGGGGTGGGTCAGCTGTATAAAGGGTGTCAGTTGTGGTGGTTGATAGAAAGTAGACTTGGTGCTCATATGATGTAGTATATGCAGATGCCAAATTATAATGCCGTATGCCTTAAACCTATATAACACCTTAAACCCATGTTACTTCAACACAAAATGAAAGGAAAATAGAAGCTTCTTTCTTCTGAATATGTATGTTGCTTAAAAACTTCCGCTGGAGGTGTTTTTAAGAGTTGCATTGAGAATGATGAGAAAGCCCCATGCATTCTCGTAGCAGAACACTCATCACAATTAATTTTCCTTTGTTTTGACACATTCTTATTTCTACCTTTTCTGTTTCCCTTTATGCCTCAATTTGTGTAAAGCTTTGCTATAGCCAACACCCAGGGAGTTGCACCAACTTGGCTTTGGCCTAGGGCAGAGACTGTAGCAAATGTCTAGAACCAAACGGGTATGAGCAGAATACTTTAGAATACTGACGTGCATGCATTGACAGTAAGATTATTCCCGCCCAGCCACAGACATCAGTCCTCTGTAATTGGTCCTCACTGATAATGCTAAAATGCAAATGTATTTTACTTGCCAGCCATTAAAGATCATCTGTATTCTGTGGGAGTTCCGCCATCTTTATACCTTTTACTAAAGCTGTAAATATTTTCTGTTAATACTTAAAAGATTTTATATCATGTCTGAATTTACCAAGTAGAGGAAAATGAACTTGGAAATATACGGACACATTTGCATATATGCATACCTTTTATAATAATGTGGAGTAGAGTGAAATACGTTACAATCAGGAGAATTAAATCTTTGTGAGCATTTAATTATCAAGTGCTGGTCATGACTAATCTGTTTGTGTTCCACTGAGCAACATTTGCTTAATACAACAACCACTGTGCTATTTCATGATTTAGATGAAAGCATTTTTCCTGTTCAAAGCTTGTCAGGTATTTTTAGTGTTGACTGTAAATTCCTATAATTGTTCTAGGTAACCCCTTTGTGTTCCTTGGAAACAGCCTATGCTGTTTTCAGTCATATGTTTGAATAGAACCTCAATCTTCTGTTTGTCCTATTTAGTAAGAAATACATGCGTATGTGTATATATATATATATATGTGTGTGTGTGTGTGTGTGTGTGTGTATGTATATATAAATGTATATGTATATAGTTTGGGGGGTATAACCTTTAGTGTGAGTAATATTTGTTTTTAAGAAGGGATACATTTTGTATGTGTCTGCTCTAATAAAAAGTTCTTGGAAGTGATTTTATATCTGTGCGAATGAGTGATATTACAACAAAATCCTTTGTACATGTAAAATTTGTAATTCTTTGTGGTTCATTCTTTTTTTAATTGCTCATGTGACAGGTAATCTTAACCTGTTTTAACTTGAAGTTGTTTTGTACATTGAGTGCCTACATATGAATTTCATTCTGTTTTATCAGTGGAATAAACTATTTCCCTTGGGTGATAGGCACATTGGAGAAGGCATTCACTTTTTGAATATCTAAAGGTTACCATTAAATAAATTGACACTGTAGTGCTTTAAATGGGCATCCTTAAAGCCCCAAAAAGCCAATGTACCTTCAGGTGTACCAAAATTAATACCCTGAAGGCACGTGAACTTTTCCTGGGTCTTTGTGACTTTTTTCATGTTTCCTTTTCTACTTCTTCCTTTTCTACCCTAAAGCCTACAAATGAATTTCATACTGTATACATTACCTTCTCGTGTGTATTGATTTCTAAATTATCCTTTATTCGCAAACGTATTTTTCTCCACCCTTAAACAGTTTTGTTTGTTTGTTTTGGTTTAGGCTAAAACAGGTAGCAAATAGTGCAAGAGCCCAAAATCACACTTCTGGTGCACCCTGGTGACTCAGGTGTCAAACTGGTGCTAGGGAGCAGTCCAAGGACCTGATTTACATCCCAGGGAGCTGAGTTTACTGCTCAGGACCAGGGGAACAACTAAAAATTAGCAAATAAACAACACCACAGTTCAAGTTTTGTTGCTAGGAGAAAATCTGGCCCCAATTTCCCTGCATCCTTTTAGATTATTTAGTAGATCTTCTTAGGTTACCTATGAGGAAATCAGTGTGAGAACCTTCCCCACGAAGCACACACAGACCAGTTAGTAGTAGAAGGCGATTAGATCCAAAAGCTTGTTTCTTGGCTCTCATAAGTAAGCCTTAGAAGCAAAAGCACCCATTTGGGATGGTGGCCAAACACTTAATTTCCTTATCTATTTTTGGCATACAGGGAGATAAATTGTCATAAATTTAACAGTTATCTCACCTCATAGCCTTGAATGCTTTGCTAGTATAACGATTGCGATGAGGTCAGGACTATATTAGAGGAGCATTGCCCAATCTATGTTGTCCAGAACAAGATGTCACTGGATCTTCCTTGGGGAAAAAGGTCTATGGGAAATGCTTCATTGCACCAAGATAAAGACGGTTCTCTACTTGGAGACTTAGACTTCTGTTACGTGAACCTGTGTTGTGAGCTGCCGCGAGGAGGGCTTCAAGGAGCAGCCATCCCCTCCTCTAAGGAACCTCATTAGTAACTGGTCCCTACAGAGTAGTTTGAGAAACGTTGAGTGATGTATTCTGAGAGACTTGCCAGTCCACTTTAGTGTCTCTTTCCTAGTTGGCAGGACTCAAAAGCATATGAAAATTGTACAAGCTAAGCAAGTTTTATTACACACAAGCCATTATTTGATTTTTGATTGGTTCTTTCCAATTTTTAATGTGTCTTTTATGCACGTTTTCATAAGGATTACCAGCAGATCATCTGTTAAGTGTATAGCTGCACCAAATCTTTATATTGTGTAGCAGCTTCAAATCCGAAGCTTTAGGAGGAAATTGCAGGAATTTAGAGACAATGTCACTAATTCCAGCATAGGCCCCAAGTGACCAAGTGCTCTGTCACCAAGGGAGAAGTGAATTCCTACTTTTGCTCCCTAGGTGTCAAATCAGCATCTCCAAAGGACTAGTGTATATGTTACGGTCAACAGATTCTAGGGGAGTCATCCAGCGGCTTTCGTTTTCAGTCAGACATGCTGTGTGGCCTGTCAGCCTCGCTGGCCAACGCTGGGCCTCTTTATGCACACTTAGGTAAGGTATGGTGTTTTCCACACCAAGCACTGCCAGTGGACTAGAACTCATGGTGACCCTTCGGACAGGGGTGGCATCAGAATTGCTTACGCTTCTTCTGCGGAACCCGAAACTTTCTTGCTTTAAATAAAAGAGATGTACACTCGAATTATGGCGAGACCATTGCCTAGTTCTGTGCTAGCCCAGTTCCTAGAGTTTTAAGAGTCACATCATTGGTTAACATCTGCAAACCTTATGTTTTTATGTGAATAGCCTTTAGAGTCCTTTAAAATGATCTCTGGATCTGTAGTTGATCCTACCTTAAAGTAGTCCTTTTGAGTTATGGGACCTGATTATACCCTTAGAACATCGAGGCTCAGCTCTCTCAGATATTTTCCCTAGAGCTCACATTGAAGAAAAGATAAGTATCATTAATTTTTCCCAAGGGTATGTTTCACTTCTCCACTTCTCTGCTAACTTTGCTCTACACATCTTCACCTATAGGAAGGATGCGTTTTCAAAAACAAACTTCTTGAAGTCATTGTAATTTGAGGTGAGCAGGTAGCTAGGACATGGTTGATCGGGAGGCTGGAAACACTTCCCTGAAATGGCTACCTTCTGTGAGGCTAGAGTCACTGCTCAAGCTCCTGCTCCTTGTTTTCTTTGTTGATTCAACCAAGCCATGCTCCACAATGGAAACTTGTTTTTTATCTACCTCTTTTGTTGAGGATGTTAAAAAAAAATAAACAGGTGTGGCCTGAATGTGCTATTTAAATGAATTATATTTACAACTTTGACATTTTTTTTCTAACTAGTTTGCTTTCTGCCTGATATTTAACAATACTAGTAACAGGCATGCTCCAGCAATGTTTGAACTGCTTGACCTTTCTAGGAAACTTACTGTCGCTTTTATAGTAATGGTGCTATCCCTAAAACAGGAGATAAAACCCTGTTCCGGCCATCAGACTGCTCTTATGCAACATATTTTGTTATAGCCAGAATGTATCTCTTCACACACTGGAATACAGTTTCTTCTCTAGTAATTTAGAAAGTGACTTTTGGATGAGAATTTGTCTCTCTTAGGTAATAATATTGATAAAGGCATCCTTTGCCCTTACATCTAGTGATTCTTTTCCTTGCCTTTGTTAGAATTTACTATTTGCTGCTAAGGTAAAGCAATAGCTTTAGATATACTTTATCACCTATGAGATCTCTAAAAAGTAAGGAAAGTCGTTTAGCCCTAAGGGTCTTCTCCATAAAGACCATCAGTTCAGGCCATATACTATCTATACGGTGATATATATGTTTTCATTATATGTATGCACATTTTTGAAGCATCAGTATGTCATAGTGAATACCTAAATTATAGCTCTTCCTTTTACAGTATTTACTTGCCTCAAACCCAAAGTTCAGTTTTTTTTGCCCCACCTCTTTTCATGGTCCATTCATTATGGGCATGAGTTAGAAAAGAATTTTGTAAGATAAGGAGAAAGTGCTATGCAGTACAAGCTAATAATATTTTTAAATAACGATGCTTTTAAATTTGGAGTTTTTATGTAAAATAATAAATAATGATACTTTAACATCAAGAGTTACAAGGCAGATCGAGTCTTCTGGAGAAGAGTAACAACAAAGAAAAATGATGTCAAACCATGTAATAATGGCACCAGAATGCTGCTTCAAAATCTTCACAGACCAAATACCAGAGAAACAGTATCAAGACCCAGGGAACGAACCCAAGCATATATGGTCAACTAATAATTTGACAAGGAAGCCAACAATAAATACTCAATGGAAAAAAGACAGTCTGGTCAAGAAGTAGTGCTGGGAGAATTGGATATTCACATGTTAAAGAGTAAAAGTGGACCCATATCTTAAACTTCTTGTAAAATTAACTCAAAATGGATTAAAGGCTTAAGTGTTAAGACTTGACACCACGAAAATCCTAGAAGAAAGTAAGACTAAATCTCCATGACATGGGTCTCGCCAACGATTTTTGCGATCTGACACCTAAAAGCTCAAGTAACAAGTAGGGCTACATCAAGCTGAAAATAGCTTCTGCCCAGCAAAAGAAGCTGTCAGTGATCTGAAACAAAATGGCAAAAAAAAAAAAAAAACCTTTCCAAACCGAACATCTGATAAGGGGTTAATATCCAAAAAATTATAAAGAGCTCATACAATTCAGTAGCAAAAGCCTAAATAACTCAATTAAAAGATGGGGAAAGGACCGTGTTTCTGTTCCAAAGTTGCAGACCAAGTCTTCTAGTGCTTCCTTTGTCGCCTGCTTAGGACATACATAAACTTGCAGGCCAGTTGGCTGACTTCCCAAATTCTGCAAAGGATCACAGGGGTTGGTACAAGTTCCTGATAATCTGTAGCATTCTCTGAGATTTAGCTGCCATTTGTGTTAGCAGTGTTTGCATGTCGGCATGCACATTGTCCCATCTTTAGCTCCTGCCTCTGAGGTTTGTGATCTGTGTTTTATTCTGTTCTCTTTTCAGCCAGATTGGGGTTCAAGGCCTGGTGCCTTTATGCTTGCTTTTTTTTTGCATGTGTGTTTTTATCCATTTCCTGAAGGCTGTGGCAAATGCTTAATTAATTTGGATTGTCAGACTCAACGGTTGCTTCTGTTTAGAATTTGTGTACCTCACTATGAAGAATTTTAGAGTTTAGGGATTTGGAATGCAAGGTGGTGTATAGATAATGGGTAGTGAAAATGATAAGTAGCTTCTGAGGCCTTCTAGACATGTGCTCGTTTTATCTCTAGTTAAGTGTGTGTGCCTGTTGTCAGGCTTGGGGTTAAGAGATTTACTGTAACAAGACTGAATTGCCCAGCCCCAGCCTGAACTTTAAGACGCTCAGGTTACTTTCTCTAAATGGAAGAGTCTCGGACTCATTGAAAACATATTCCCGTTAGAATCCTGAATCACTAAATGCTTACAGCATTTTTGATCTGTCGACTCTCTGTTTTCTATCTTGTAGGAAAGCTGTGTTTCTTCTTTAGAGCTACGTTCATGTAGGCCTGGGACTGGAGGGGTGAAGGCATGGTGGGGAGTGGGGACCAGACTGGGAACACTTAAATCGATGGTCCCTGGTGGAATTAAACTGATGAGTGGATTCACATTTAAATAATGAAAGTCTAACAAGTTTCCAAACAAGATGTTATTCTTACCAACTCCTCATGGTCACTGCTTTTTCCTAAGCTTCCTTCTTGTTTCTGTGGAACTTAATATTCATTTCCAGAAGCAGTTTCTATTCAGTTTAATGGGCTGCCATGGGTAATATCTAATTAGAGACACTCTTTGTGTCTAGGAAGAACTTCGGATATTCAGTTGTCTTTTCAATCAGGTGTTTGAGAGTTTCAGTTAATATAACCATAATTAATCTTTAAAGACAAGACGACACAAAATGTCCTGTCTCGGTCTTGCTTCACTACCTCTGACAAAGTAGGGAGAGCTGACTTAATCACTTCAGAAGATGCAGTAAAAGCAGAATCCAAAAAGTGTGATTTTAAGGCTCGTTTTCAGAGTTATGACCGTAAATTACACATCAAGATTCTTCTTGGCTCGTTATATTGGAGTGGCCTTGGAAACCTCAGGCAATGTGACCACTGAATACATAGTAGAAATTTTAAGCAAGAAGTTTAATAAGCTGGAAATGTTCCCTGGCACTGTATTCTTCTCCTTGCACCCTTTGTACAGAAATCCTGACTTCTAAAAGCTTTTTTACAGATGCTTAAAATTTGATGAAATGCTGTCTTTTTTTCACTTTTGAGCTCATTTGGTGTTTTTAAGACTAAGTGCTGTTCAAAAATACTAGTGCTTCCAAGAAAATAGCTTTGGACCCAGAACACAACAGTTTTAAATAATTGCCAAGTTTTCAAATAAGGATTTTTTGGTCCATTTTTAGCAAATACTTTCATTTGCTTTGGTAACTTACAAAGAATTGTCTGATGATGAATAAAAAATAATGCAGTGATTGCCAGATGACATCAATTACTACTTGCTAATAACACGTGTGGCTTCTGATGGGATTTTATGAGCAGGTTAAAAAAATGGTTGGAGGGGCACTCTGAGGATTATTTTTATTTTTATCCTTTCAGAAGAAAATAATTTAAATAATTTTAATTCCTAGAAGTAAAGTTTTATAACTTGATATACTAAAAACTTATAGACTGTTTGTTAGGCCAGTCACTAATTCAGAGAGATTCTCTAGCAGTAATTGTTAGCCCTGGCTTCAAATTAAAATTAGAAAAATTAAATATCCAATATTGCATAAAAGACCCAGGCATTGGTATTATGTTTAAAGCCCATGTGTGACCACAAGTCACTGATCTGTGACTGATTAATTCACCTCTGCTGACACCTATGCCAGCTTTTGTAGTGACAATCTCTATTTTCCCTCAGCTCTTAGTGGTTTAGGGGCGATCAAGAAAAATACATACTTTGAACAGCTTTCTATGTTTTATGACTAGCAAAGGCATAGGATTTTAACATTGTAGTTGAACTACAGTGCCATTTCACTCTGATTTTTATTGAGACACTTGAAATAAGGTACTTGCTTTTGGTTTGGGGGTTTGTTTTTAAGGAATAGCACAGGCAGGAATGAAGGCAAGTAGGCAGACAAGGAGGAAGAAGTACTTTATTTTATTTTCATTTAGTTGTTCACACTGGTTGTTTCCCCCACTACCCCCCACCCCAACCCCCCGGACTCGGGGCTAGAACCCAGGGCTTTGTTGTGTGTCTTTTTTTGGAGGTGATTGACCTAAACTGCTGCTCCACCAGGGTGCACCTTACTTTTGTTTTTAAACTTTTCAGTTTATACTATAGAGGTACAAATCAAAACTATAAAATGGGTGATCTTTGTCTCGAAGACAAAGATCTTGCTTTCCTCTGTCAATTCATATATTATAAATATACTTTAGAATATTTTCCATGTATTTTTGGTAGTATATGATGTGTCATTAAAATTGAATCAGTTCCAGTATATTTCAATTTTTTAAAGAAGTGCTATTCCTAAGGGCATTTGAATGGGAAACAGTTCAACACAGGATGGACTCTCACTGAATTAAAAGTCATTAGGAGGCAGCAGGAATCATACACTAATACTCCAGACTACTTTGCAAGCCGTACAATTGGGAAATATTTTTTTTATGATTCCTACTTGGAGTTTCTCTGCCTTGGCAAAAGCGCTTGTGTTATTTAGAATCACAGAAACTCAAACCTCTGTTTTGACACTCCACATTGACATCACGTGGAAAATTAGTGAATTTACATAGGAGTTCAGCATTGCCATTTTCATGTGAACCAAACAGTATTGCAGCAAATTCCACCAAAACTTGCAGCTTCATCAGATTTGAAGATGAAAGGAGTGTATGAAAATGTCACTTCCCCCTGCCCCCCGTCCCCCAATCTTCAGGGAGTTCCAAACCCACAT
>RJWH01009286.1:0-23819 GCA_004363575.1 Solenodon paradoxus | reverse complement strand
AAAAAAAAAAAAAAAAAAAAAAAAAAAAAAAAAAAAAAAAAAAAAAAAAAAAAAAAAAAAAAAAAAAAAAAAAAAAAAAAAAAAAAAAAAAAAAAAAAGAAAGAAAGCAAGAAAGAAAAAGCAAAGAAAGAAAAACAGACAAAACCAGGATATACAATTAAATTAATGAACAGAATTGAGAAACCAAGAATAAGCTACCACATATGTCCAATTGATTCTCGACAAAAATTCAAAACCAACTCAGTGAAATAAGGATAACGTTGAAAACAAATGATTATGTTGTCATTGGCCAATGATTGGCAGAAACAAACACACAAAAAAACCCAAACCAAACCTAAAAAATTAAAAAAAAAAAAAAAAAAAGAAAAGAAAAAAACCCCACCTCAATTGAAGTCTCCCACCTTTTCAGTGACTCATGGATTTAAAGGGAATGTGTAAAATTACAAATTAGCAAACGTCCAGAAAAAAAGAAAAGCTTCAGGATCCAGGACTATCGAAAGAGTGTGATATCAAAGGAAAATTGGAGACATTTGATTTCACCAAAAATACGAAAGAGAATGAAAAGATCTGCAGACGTACCTGACCAAGGACTGGTATCTAGACTAGACAAAGTCCTCTCAGAAGTCAGCAGCAGAAAACAAAACAGTCCAACGACAGGAAGGGATGGCTGACACTGAGGAGGCACATATGACAAAGAAGCACATGAAAGGTTGTCAGACACGGTTAGCCACTGAGGAGGGACAGATTAAAACCACAATGAAGTCGCTTCGCCGCCCACCCCCATCAGAAAGGTTAAAATAAAAAACAGTGGCAACGCCAAATGTCATCAAGCATGTGGAGAAACTGCATCACTCCTACATTCCTGACGGAAATACAAAACACTGCAAATACTCTGGAAAACAAGTTGGCAGCTTCTTAAAAAACTAAGGATGCAATAACCATACCACCCAGCGACTGCACTCCTCTGCATTGATTAACAGCCATGAAAAGACTCCTCCAGGTTTGAATTTGCAGATGCTTCGCCTGCCCTGGGAGAAAATAATAATAATATAACAACAACAATGACGACAATCATAACATTAACTGTAATAACTCCTATTGAGCGCTTGCTTGCTCTGTGCTGGCATGGAGCTAAGCGTGTTACCTGCGTTTTAAATTTCCAGCAAACCTCTTGTCTGGCAGAGACGATTATTACCATCACCCCACTTTCTGGATGAGTAAACTGAGGCTCAGAGGTCATGGCTCAAGGCCACACAGCATGTGGCAAAGCCAGGGACTGAAGCCGCATAACACTAGTCACTGCTTCAATCCTTCCGTCCCTATTGCCACCCATTCACAGGGGCGTCAGCAGCGGGGCAGGAAAGGTCAAGCCAGTTACCCCAGAGCACAGCTGAAGAGGCTGAAATCCGAGGTCGCGCCGGGCTTTGGGGCTGGAGTCCCGTCCCTTAAGTTTTTGCGCCTAACTTTTCCGTTTCCAGGGAAAGTCCGCGGCCCGGGCGGGGAGCGGGAGCGGCGGGGAGAGGGCGGGCCCGGGCGCAGTCCCCTCCCCCGGCCTTTAAGCGCGCGCGGGGCCCGGCGCGGCCAGTCCCGGGCGGCCGCTCCGCCCGCGATCGCGCAGATGGCGGCGCTGGCGACCGTGGCCAAGAAGGTGTGGAGCGCGCGGCGGCTCCTGGTGCTGCTCTTCTCGCCGCTCGCGCTGCTGCCGGTGGTCTTCGCCCTCCCACCCAAGGTAACGCCTCCTCCGCCTGTGGCTCCCCCGCCTGCTGTCCACCCCAAGGCGGGCCCGCATCCTCCCAGGGCTCCAGGCAGACGGGAGACCGCAGGTCCCAAGTCCCGACAGACGTCGCCAGACCCCGCTTCCTCTCCCCGGTCATCTGCCCGGGGCTGCGTGAGCACCCCATCCCCTGCTTTTCCTGGCCCCGCCCTCCGGAGCCTCGCACTTCTGCAGAACCGCTTCTCCCTAAGTCCTCGCTGTGCGCTCGGCGCTGTGTCCCATGTTCAGTTTGAGAACCACCATGAGCACTTCATGAACGCCATGCCTGTGACGGGGCGAGTGCCCTGTCCTCTCTGAATGTCAGGGCATGCATATGCACAAGGGGCGGGGGGATGAGAATACCAACCTGAAGGGTGGCGAATAGTCAATGAGGAAATACCTGTAGATCTCTTAACCCTGACCTGGTGCTCAGTGATTTCCTAACAAAGCCCTAAGAGGGCCTATTCCATGTCCCTTCCATGATGGGGACCCTCGCGATCCCTTAAACTGGTGCTAAGCTTTGCGTTACACGCACCTCCTGTTTAAGCCTTTCACTGCCTTTTCCCGGGGAGGATTATTCATCCCATTCTCCAGGGAAGAAAAGTGAGGCTCACTGAGCTGAAATGAGGTGCTCAGAACTCTGCAGTGAGCAGCCGAGTGGGGATCAGTCCCTGGCTGGAATCTGAGGTGTTTCTAGACTTTTGAAGAAATCCCTAGAAGATCAAAGGCTGCAGATTGAGGTGCAGATCATCAGACAAAAATCAACACCAAAAGAGCTGGAAGAAGGTGGTACCGCAGGTCCCTGTGGGTCCCTCCTCAATGCCCAGTTCATAGGGGCATCATGGCAGGTCACCAGGTTATAAGATGAGTCTTCTACCTCGGGAATTTGCTTTCCCACCCCTTAATGAGACAATAAGTATTCATACAAATGAGAGTAAAGCAAGGGCATCATTTAGTGGTGCATAACCCAGCACCCAGGGGAGACCAGGGGATTTGGGACAGGTGTGCAGAGAGGGCTGTCTGGAGGGAGGGTCCCTTCTTGGTGACACCAGGTGAGGTCAAGCCACCAGGGCTGATATGAGCAGCACGGTCTTTTCTGTAGAGTCATCTAAGCTGTCAGACTTCCCTGACACGGAAGAGAAAACTAAATGCTAGCATAAGGTTTAGTTTTTCACAAACCAGCCCACCTGGGACCACTTGCCGACCTCAGGACCAAACTTCTTCCTTCTTTGGGTCTCACTTTCCATGTCTGGCTCCTGAGAATTCGAGTGAGGGGGTCACCTGCTTTGTGAAGCATCATTGGACGGTTGGATCCGGGGATGGAAGGGTCTGTGAGGTTCCCAGTGGAGCCCCAGGAAGAAGAGATGAAACACAGGGTCTCTCCTTGCTCAGTAGGGGCTTCTGAAAGCGTCTGCCTGCTACGCCGTACATTTGTGAGCCCTGGGGCAGATCCCCCGTTACCAGGACTGAAGCATATGGTATCTGAGTGACTCTCTCTCTTTTTCATTTCTAAGAAAAGATGCAGATAGGAATGAAGGTGAGCAGAAGCAGGCAGGCAAGAAGAAAGTGGAGGAAAGAGCACTTTTTGTTTTGTTCAGTTCATTTTGGTTGTTTCCCCCAGCCCCAGGTCTTGAGTCCAGGACCTTGGCATGTATGTGGACTGTGCCACAGTGGACTAACCCACGAGGTCCCTAGGGTGCGCTGTGAGTGACTCGCGTTAAGAGAAAAGCATACAGATTTACAAATATCAAAAGTCAGTATTCAGGAGAGGCTTGGGACCCACTCTGAGACTGACAGCTTCCCAGCGAGTCCGCTGTATGCACCTCAGTGTGCGCGGAGGTGAGTGCCTGTCACCGCCTAAGTAAGTTTCATGCTTAACTCTTACAGTGTGCCAGGCACCACGCTATGAACGTCTCAGTGACATATCTGCAATGACCAGACCAGGAAAGCAGCTGCTATTTAGTAGCGAAAATGGAAGCTCAGCAAAGCAAGGCAGTTGAGTTGCCCCAGGTCACACAGCAGGTACAGTCAGAAGGCCGGTCTGCACTTCCCTCCACTGCAGTTTACATTCTTAACTATGATTCAGTAAGCACCATCCTGGTTCTTTCCAGCTCCCTATGGGGAACTTTGAAATGACCCATAAATCAGCATCTCTTCCTAGGAGGCAGATCTGACTTCTTAAGGGAACTTGGCCTCCCTCAAAATCCGTATGTGCATTCTCAGAGCCCCGCCCCCACACATTTATGTATATGTACTTATTATATTCTTGGCTATTCATCATGGACATGTTTCTCAATCTCGTGTACAGTGTGAATGAAAACACCCTCAGAGGATGTGGAGCAGAGATCACTGCTGCTTTTATTCATCTGTGATATGCAGTCCCCTGAACTATCCCCTTACTTAGATAAGGGCCTTTGCAAATGTGATCAAGCTAAGAATTTTAAGATGAGATCATTCCATTTTTCTGGTGTACCCAGTGTAATTACAGGTCATTATACAAGGGAGGCAGGAATGTGAGAGTCGGCAGGTAATGGCTGGGGCCACAAGCCAGGGAATGCTGGCAGCTTCTGGAACCTCCAGGAGGAACTAGTCGAATGACACCTGGCCTTTAGCCTAGACTTCTGAACTGCAAAACTGTAAGAAAATAACTTGGGGGTGTTTTAAGCCACTGCATTTGGGGTGATTTGTTCCAGTAGCATCAGGAAATGAATGCAAGGCAGAAGCACTCCCCTGGATTGGTCCTCCGGGAAGGGGTCTGGGAAAGTCAGCCCTCATACCTGCCTCTGAAATCTGGTGCACTATTTCCCCACCATTCATACGTATGTCCTGTCACTTGGGCCCTTGTTCCTGAGATGGCAATTCTAGCATTCAGGAGGGAGCCTGGTTTGCTGAAAAAGATCCTGGTCTTTTTTTTTGCGGGGCTCATTTGGATATGAATTCAGCTCCAACGCACTGCCCCTGATGAGCTGTGTAATTCCAGAAGAATCTTCACCTCTCTCAACCATTTATTTTTTTTCATCTGCTGAATGGAGATGTTCATAGTCCTTTCCTCATAGGATTTTGTGATGAAGAAATAAGTGTCTGTATGTTTGTGTGTGTGTGTATACATATACAAACAAACTCTCAAGAGACATGAATTTGTGTCTTTGTATCTCGGCAGTATAACCTTTATACATCTTTTTCTTGGAGGAATCTTTGAAAATGATTTAGCAGAAAGTGAAAGGCAAAGCATTCCATGGGATGAGCTTTGTTGCAATGGTCACTTCCAAGCCTCGGTTTTCTCATATGGAGATTGGGTCTAATAGCAGCTTAGCCTCATAGTGTTGCAGTCACTGTCACACCCTGTTAGAATTTGGTGACCCTTCTATTTTGACTTCCAAAAAAAGAAAGCTAAGGCTCAGAGAAGGAAGGTTACGTGGGCCTCCCAGTGAGTGAGTGACAGCGTGGAGGTGAGCACCTTCATCTGCTGTCCTTGTCCAGTGATTCCCGTCTCAGGCCCCCAGTCATCACTGTGGTATACGAGTAACATTTCATTTCTTATCTAAAACCTAACTTCTCGATAAAGAGTGAGATGCACCAAGCACCAAGCTTCCTTATTTCTCTTTGGGTCATAGTAGTCCCTTAACACTGTAGGTTTTCAACAGCTAATATTTATTGATCACTTACTAGGAGTACCGCCCACCCCACCCCCCACCCCGCCCCCTGCTCAAAAACAAACCATACTGGTTTTCTTGCTGCTTCTTCGCTATCCCCAGCTTCATTGTACCCCAGGGCCTTTGCACTTGCTGTTCCCCCTCAATCTGAACTGCTCTTTCCCTCGATATCTGCAAAGCTTGCTCCCTCACTTTATGCATCTTAGTTCCAAGAGAAACCTCCTCGCTTAAGCCTTTCCTGCACCACCCTTATCTAAAAGAAAAAACAAAAAATCCTGTACATTGCATTCTCTTTCCTGCCTATCATTCTTCCTGGTCTTTACCACTATCCAGTCATATGTTATATGTTTAAGGAAATGGGAAAATCAGACTAAGGACGTTTTGGATCCACTTGTTTGAATGATTTCAGCGGTATCAGGGGGTTGTCCCTGTTCTGCCTGGTTGATTAGGGCAGTGACCTGGGGTGGGGGCAGAGTCTCTAAAGGACTGGCTGGGGTGTGGGTTCTGGATTGAGTGGCTTATATTGGAAAAGCACTTACATGAGTGAATTATTTACATTTCTGTGAAATAACTAGTCCTGGAAGGGGCTGCCCTTGGGTGTTATCCAGGTCCTAAGATGTCGGAGCATCACATACAGAATTAGAAATCACGGTGGCTACAACTTGACATACTCTTCTCCTCTCTTAGTTGCACCCTCCTCATCAGTTCTTAATTCTGCCTTGTTCTTGCCTCAGAGTCTTTGTGCCTGTTCTTCTGTCTGCCCAAAATGCTCTTACCCCTAATATCCCACAACTGGAAGCTTTTGGTCATTCAGGTCAGAGTGCCAATAACCACTCCTCCAGGAAGTCCTCCCTGATGACCTCTTGTCAAGATACTTGCTGTCTCCCTCCACAAAACGTTCTCCAAAGCAGTGCCCTGTTTTATTCCTTCCTGGTACTCATGCCAATCTGAAATGATCACTCTTTGTTCTGGGTGTCCCTCACCCACTAGGCTGTCAGCAACTAAGGGCAGGGCCCATGTCCATCTTCTTCCCCGTGGGCTCCCCAGAGCCTAGGTCCGTGTCTGACACATAGCAGGACTCAGTAAACAAACACTGTGTTGATGAACTTGGATTTGAACTCAGGGAGCTCTGATTTCAGAACACAAGAACTTTCTAAAACCTCAGATTGCTGCTAAGGTGCTGAAGGTTTGAGGCCCTTTCATTCTTCTGCTGGGCAGACTGAGGACCAGAGTGGTCAGGGAGGGGTTTTCAAAGTCAGGTGGTCCCACACCCACATCTGTGCCACCACCCGCTCCCCAGCCCTGCATGCTCTTCCCGCCTCATTTGACCTGTGGTCCCACACAGACCCCTCGGCCTCGGAACCGTTCCTCTGAGGCCTGGCCAACTTTCCACTTTCCCGGAGCTCCTGACAGGTGTGTAAACAGCCCAGTGATCCCCAGTGATGCACCAGGGAGTGAGATCCTGTTTCCTGACCCGCATCAACAGGACGGTGCCCTCTGGACTGATGAGCAGGATTTTATGACACCCTCAGACTTCGAAGACACAAAGTCAGCACCTTAGGAGTGCCTGACCTGGCCAAGGCCTGGGCCAAGTGACAAGCACGTGCCCAAACTGCTCCTCCAGCTCACAGGCAACAGGAAGAGACATGTGAGGCCACTCCACTTCCTCAGAAGTGGTTTCACTTCCCTGGGCCTCGATTTCCTCACCTGCAAAACGGGAATAATGAAACCCACCTGCTGGGCAGACTTGAACTTGCTGGGTACCTAGTAGATGCTCAATAAAGGGTTGTCACCGTCACTATTATCTGTAGCAGAGGCCATCAGTCTCTGCTTCTACTTATCCTTGCAATTCATGAGCATGGGTTG
Source organism: Solenodon paradoxus (assembly GCA_004363575.1). Classification (NCBI taxonomy): domain Eukaryota; kingdom Metazoa; phylum Chordata; class Mammalia; order Eulipotyphla; family Solenodontidae; genus Solenodon; species Solenodon paradoxus. The sequence continues at coordinate 16,547 of RJWH01009286.1, read as the reverse complement.
GGGACAGGCCCTGATACACAGAATGGGACAGGGATCCACAGCTAGATAATGACATGGAAGAAGGGCCATGAGGCCAGTATGCCCCTGCTGGCCAGCCCAGTGGTTCCCTGCCCAGTCCCTTTTGCTCTTTTCTTCTGCGGGAGTCCTTATCTGCAGTCTAGGCAGAGAGGGATTTGATTTCAGTTATGTTAAACTCTCCTACCAGAAAGTGCTGGTCCCTGGGAGGCCAAGGAAGTGAATTCAGATTTGTTGATGTCCTGGGCCTTATGCCATATCCGTGCCCTCTCCTCTCTCCCCCAAGAGGCTGCCTATGAGCCATAGCAAACACCTCTCCAGCACTTAATGCCAGAACAGTTCAGAGCACTCGAGACACACTAGCTTGTCACGGCTAATCGGGGCAAACACTGTTCTTATTCACATTCACAGATGAAGAAACTGAGGTGCAGCATGGTTTGGCCATTTGTCCAAGCTCCCAAGGCTTGGAAGTGGCTTTAAATCCCTGTCTTCTAGCACCAGAATCTGTGCTCTTCCTGATGCTTTGGAAAAGCAGGAGGGATGAACCCACTTTACAGATGAGAAGGCTGAGGTTCAGAGAAATGGAACCACTTGCTCAGCATCTTACAACTACTCAGTGAGTAGTGGGGCTGGCATTGAAGCCTGCTGTGCCTTCTTGAGGGTCTAAACCCTCAACCGGAAACACCAGCGGGAGGGAGCAGTTGTGCTGAGTGCGACGGGACCATCAGGGCAGACTTCCCTGAGGGTAGGCTGGTTGTTCTGTGGGAGTAGGAGTTGGAAGTCATGGGGAGTTCTCTGGAGACAGGAGCTCCCACGTGTGGTCAAGCATGATGGACAAGAGCTTAGGTTGGCCTGCTTGGGTTCACATCCTGACTTTGCCAGCTGTGTGACCTTGAGCCAGTTGCTTAACCACTCTGTGCCATTTCCTCATGTGTCAAGGGGGCATGATAATAATCTATGCTGCTCGTCAAGGGCTCTAAAATGTGTTGCCTGTTTTCACGAGCAAAGCACCTGCTGTGTTCTGGACCCTGGGAAATACTTTAAACCAGTGAGTCTTACACATTTTGCTCCCCCAGGAGACATTTGGCAATGTCTGGAGACATCTGGGTCTTGACCCCAGTCCTGGGCTTTCCGTGTCCAGCAGCGTAGCCTTGGAGCCACAGGGTTGCACCCGAGACAACCCGATGGACGTGCCCCTGGCATCTATAGGCAGAAGCCAGGGGTAAGCATCTTGCATGCTGCAGTTTCCCACAGCAGAGAAGTCTGGGGCCCCCAATGCTGGTGTGCCAGGGTCTAGAACCCTCACCCTAACTTCTCTTCTTCCTTCCACCGTCCCCAACAAACCTGTGAGCCAAGCACGATGGCCGTTCTGTTAAGGAAACTGAGGCTCAGAGACGGGATGCGCTTGCTGTGGGCACACAGCCTGGCTGCAGGAGGCCTTGCAGGAGGAGGGGGTGTGGAAATACAGGGCATTCAAGGTGAACCTACCTGGTCCTGAAGCCCTGCTCCAGGCCAGCTCCAGGGGACAAGGGGATGGCCTAGCGGGATGGAGCTGACCCATTGCTCCCTGTGGGTGGGAATAGGGCCTTTCCCTCACTCGGGGAAGTAACAAGGGAAGCCTTTGTTTGATGCCACCCACAGCCCCATTGTCCCCTGCTTTGGAAAGCGGTGAGCACCTTTCTCTCTAGACAAGGGGCTTTGCTTTGAGGCTAGCTCTGGAGGCCTGGGGGTGAAGGGGAGAGTGAAGGAAATTTCTCCCTGCTCCTTTTAACCACTTCCTGCCCGTCTGGAGCCCCGAGCTGGGCAGCAGAAGAATCCAAAAACCAGCAGTGTAGCAGCTGACAGACACAGGTCCTGAAGCAGCGACTGCTGTGCCCATGCCTGGGACTCAAAGCATGGGATGTCAGGGCCTGCAGGAGCCTGACAGTGACCTGATGTGGCATCCTGCCCTGGCACCAGCTCCCATTGGGGATGCTAAGGCAAACTAGACCTGTCGAGAGGACCTCCTGACCCCTGCAAGACTGCCTGCTTCCTGGGCCTGGACTTTGCCTCTTGGCACTTGGGCCTTGCCTTTCCTCCTCTAGTAAAGGGGTCTACCCAGATTCAGGGGGCCGCTGTGTGTCTCCCAGAATCTGAGAGAGAAGGGAGCAGCATCATGAGAGCACAAGCTCTAGCCCTAGGCTTCCTAGAGTCAGTTTCTCACTTCCTGGCTGTGTGACCCTAGGCAAGTTGCTTGACTTCTCTGTGCCTCAATTTAATTCTCTGTAATATTAGGCCCTACACGCAGGGTGGGTGTTGTGAAGAGTGATTCATATACCTGAAGTTACTTTGCACTGTGCCTGGAATCTAAGAGGGACTAGGTAAATGGTTGCTAATCTGTTATTCATAGTGGGGATCGCATTGTTATCACAAAAGAGTGAGGGCTCCGGGGATTTGGAAGTGTTTTCTAGAGGATGAGGCTGGCTCTGGGTCCTCTCAGCCTCCTCCTTGAGTCACCATGTGCGTTCTTGTTTCTGTGAGACTCTGTTGGTTGCCCTCTACATTGGAATAGAGACCACTTCCTAGCCGCTGCTGGAAGCTGCAGAGAAAAGCCTCAAAATTCCCTCGCCGCCTCCGTCTTCATTCTTGGCCTGAAGCTGAGCCCTAGAGGTCTGAGGAGTGAGGGACTGTGGGCAGTGGGGGGCCGAGAAGGGCTTGGAGCCTCATGGTCAGCTTCCCCTTGGCTTTCACATCTGGTGCCAGGAAGGACCAGCTGGACCAAAAGGGAAGTGGGGTGACGGGAAGCCGTAGAGAACTGAAAACGGCAGGGGCAGGATCAGAACTGGCTGGCTTCCACGGCAGCTTGGCAGCTTCGGTTCTCTCATCTGCCTCCGGGATCTGCCCACCTTGTGGGGCTGCAGGAGGAGCCGGGGAAGCTCAGCGCTGTGCCAGCTACATCAGCAGTAAGGTTTCCTGCAAGCAGCACCCGTGCAGATAGTAAATACAGCGTGTTCGCCAGTGCAGCCCCGGCACACAGCAGGTGTGGCTAAGTCCAAAATGAGTTTGCAAGCAACATGGATATTTATGCCGTGTTTCCTCTGTGGCAGGCATTGTCCATAAGCAATGACCACAGTCAGCCAAAAGTATTAACTGAGCACCTGTGACCTGCCAAGTGCTCTTCTTAGCGTGCTAGTCTCCTAGCTGGCAGTGACCCAGATAGTTACAAGTCTTTATGCGGGTGAGGCTGACACTCAGGGTTGGGGGTAGCATGTAAAACAAACAAGCAGATAAGGCAGGTCCGTAGTATGTCTGATGATGATCCGTGCCTTGGAGAATAAAAGCAGAGAGCGGGGAGCGGGGAGGCAGGCAGTGGGTGGTGCAGCTTTGGAGCCAGAGGTTTTACTGAGAAGGGGACATCTGCACACACACGTCTGGGGGAAGCAAACAGCCAGAGCAAAGGTCCTGAGGTGGCTGTTCAGGAAACCGCAAGTGCTTTCCTCCTTCCTCACGACAGCCCTTCGAGGAGATAGATCCCGGCCCCAGTCATGGAGAAACTAAGTTCAAGAACCTAGACGGCATTTAAAGGCTGATCTCACACCAGGCCTTCTGGCCAGAGAAAGGCCTCCTGTTAGTCCAATCCTCCAACGGGGTGGGAAGGGGGCCAGGAGCGGGGAGGCAGAGGAGCCCCGAGGGGGGCCTAGCTGCGCCCCATGCTGTGCTGGGCCCTGAAAGACCCTCTAGACAGGTGGGGGGACTGAAATCAAGGTCATGCAGTGGAAAGCAGCACATTCTGTCCTCCTTGGGCTGAACGAGGCCACTGGGGAGTCCTGGGTCCAGTGCAGGCCCCGCCACCCTCCCCACCTGTCTGGCTCATGAGCAGTTAGTGAGGCCTGCGCCGCCGTGGTGTGTGGCTGCCTGGGAACAGTTTTAACAAGTGGAACTTGAACTTGTTACATCTGCTAATGAGCCCGGGGTTCTAAGGATCCCTCTCCTGAGGAAGGGACGGAGGATGGAGGTGGCTGGCCTCAGAGCTCCCTTGGGGCAAGCTTCCCTGTCCACCTTCTCCTCTTTCCCCCACTGATTCATGAGCCCAAATGGACACAGGTGGCCACTTACTACTTCCTTGATGTTTTAGACCAGAGCGGGTGGCAAAGAGTCTTGGTTGGAAATCAGAGACCAAATTCTTGGGCTGCGTGGGTCAGCTTGGGCTCATTTCTGGCCTAACCCTCCATGCCTCAGTCTTCCCCTCCGGAAAGTGGGCCCTTTAAAAATCGGCTCTTTTTCCCTTCATGATTGAGTGGACCTGAGAGGCTATGAAAGGGCCGGTGAAGTGCTTTTCTGTTGAGTGTCTGTTCTTTCATTTCCTTTACTAGAACCCACGCGCGAGTATGAGGAGCAAAAGTCACAGGTAGTGCGGAGGGCTGAGCTTAGCACCTGCGCACAGGAAAAACTGATTGTCGCCATCACCATTATCCTCATCCCTGAGCCTGGGACTGGAGCCTGGCACTCAGATCACATGGGAATCACAGCTTCAGCCTTTGCTAGATGTGCACGCACAGATGAAGAAGTTGCTGCACTGCCCTGTGCCTCAGTTTCTCCTTTCTGTGCCTGGCCACAGTAAGCCCTCTCCCAGTGGTCGCTTTCATTCTCGGCCACCGTTCACATTGAGGCTGTGTGACCTGGGGCAGGTCACTAGGGGTCTCTGAGCCGCGGAAAGCTGGGCACCATGTACCTGGGAGACAGCAGTTGGTGGTGCTTCTTGGGACTGAGGGTAGAGTTCCACCGGGCGGGTCACTTTTCAGGAGGAGACCAAGCCTCTAGGTGCCTGTAGGGCAGAGGGTTTCTCTCGGGTTCTCTCTCATCCTGCCAGGCTGCGTCATTTTCCGGGCCTGCTGTGTATGCTCCCAACACCTTTCCTTTTGGGGATTCTGGTGCCACCTAGAATCATTATCTTCATCCCCACATGGCAGACCCAAGTGTCTGATGGATCATTGGGACGAAACTTCTAGTGCAAACTGGGCAAGACGTGTGCTCCAAGGGAGGGAGCCTGTGGGGTAGATAAAGTTCTATACGGACTGTCTCCTCGGCCATGCCTTGTGCCCAGCACTGGGCCTACATTCACTTATTTAACGTCACAATAATAGCTCTGAGGCGTTGACATTGTTACCGTCCTCATCATCATCCCCATTTTACAGATGTGGAAACTGAGGCATGAAATAACTTGTCTAGAAAGTGGTAGAGGCAGGATTTGAACCCAGCGCTCTGTCACTGGATGCCACGCTCGCAGGCGTCTCTGCTTCTTGGCACCAGGCACAGATTTCAGCCCCCGCCTCTTGCTCCCTGACCACTGCTCTGTCGCAGATTCCAGCAGCTCCTGCTTCTCGGAGGCTGGTCATTCTCCATGTGTGGCCCCACAGCAGAGACCTATGATGCCATCAAGGCCATGGTTAGAGGAATAGACTAAGGCCCGAGCTGGGCAGCGGGCTGACCAAGGCCCCTCAGCACTGGCAAGAGCCTGAGCTGATTCTTCAACCCTGAGTGATGCTGGAGGTTTAGACTCCTGCTCCCACCCAGCCTTGGGCTGGGGCCTTGAGGGGATACCAAAAGGCTGACAGCTTGGTTCTGGCCTCGCTGGAGTTCAGAGTTCAAGGCCTCCCACAGTCCCGGCCCTGGACTCTCCTGGGGAGCAGGCCTCTCGGACAGCAGGCAAGCGTTGCCGAGGACAGATGACTCCAGCCCTGTTTCCAGAATGGCTGGCCAGCCAGCTGTCTGCCTGCACAGAGAGGCTGGTCACAGCCCAGTGACCTGACAAAGATGATGCTGCCACCTCAGGGAGGACAGGAAGGAAGGTGGTGCCTACTGTGTCTTTTGACTTCTGCCCCCAGGCTTGGAGAACAAGCCTTTTCTCTTGTTTTCTTTTCCTGAGTGAAGGGGGCACTGGGGGAAAGTTGCTATGAGTCTGCCTGGAAATCATTCCCCTGCTCAAAAATTAACCTCCTGACGTGGCATGTTCTCCCCCACCCCCACCACTGTGTTTTCCCTGCAGACTTTAATCCCTGGGGAAACGCGCTGGCTCAGCCCGAGAAGCTGGGTTTCCGAAGCGAGCACGGGGTGGGGGGAGTTGTAAGGCTTCTGTGAGGATGATCTGGGTTGGGTGGGCCTGGATGGGGCTGGTCAGGGACTGTGGGGACCCCCTTTCCCATTTCGCTTCCAACCCAGGCTGGGCTCGGGGTGAACTAATGAGCTGAGTGTCACCGGGGCTCCCCATCAGGGTTGTCACCCTAGTCCCAGCCTTACCCCCATGCCCGCTGCCTGACTCAGCGTAGGGCACTGTGGTCCTTCTGTGAAATGAGGGAAAATAAGTCCTTATCTCTGACTCCCTGCCTGACCCCAGGCAAGTCACTGTCTCTGGGCAACTGTTCCCTCCATGGTAGTAGGGCTTAGCTTTGACCAGGGTCTTTCAGCCTCGGTGCCATTGACATTGACACTCTGGAGAGTGAATAATTCTGTGGGGCTCATCCCGGGCAGCACTCCTCCTCCCTACCCACTCAACGCCAGAAACACACCCCCTCCAGTTACGACAACCTGAAATGGTCCCAGATGTCCCCTGGGGGACAGGGTCATCCCTGTCAACCACCGGAAAAAGTCATCTCAGGTTCATATCTTAAGATTTATTTTAAGATTTAAAAACAGAATTTTTGAAGTCCAGTTATCAGAAGTTGAACTGGTATTATAAATAATCAGTGAAAATGAATGCATTATTCTTCACCATTCACACCACATAATAGTGGCTCACACAGTCAGGTGTCACTTAACGACAGGACGCTTCGGAGAAATGAGCCTTTGGGCGGTTTTGTCCATGTGCAGCGTCATAGTGTGATTTCACAATCCTGGACGGCACAGCTCGAGACACACCTAGGTCCCGGCCCCATGGGTGGTCCACCGCAGACTCAAAGGCGGTTTTGCAGCTCATGACTATTTCTTGAGAATTCCCATCTTGTGACACCATAATTATCTTACATGACATAAAGTCACCCTCCAAGGTCAGAACCTTTCTTCTGCACAGAGAAGAAAACTAGGGGTGAGGGGGCCCAGGTAACTGACCCAGGATCACATGGCTGGAGTGCGGAAGAAGTGTTTCGAGGAGGTTTGTCTGATTCCCAGGTCCCTGCTAGTGCTCCTCTGCATGTGTATTGCAGGAAGATTAGAAAACACGGGAAAACAAAAGGAAATCTGGTGCTTTCTAATGACAAAGTTACTAGGGGGAAGCTATTTGGATTTTTTTTAAGGACAGGAGCAGGCAGCAACGAAGGAGTAGACAGGCAGGCAGGAAGAGAGAGGGGAAAAGACATCTATTTATTTTATTTAGTTGTTCATCTTGGTTGCTCCCTCCGGACCTAGGACATGAACCTGAGTCCTTGGGATGTATGTGGGCTGTGCCCCTTTGGATGCAACAGACCTAACCCTTACTCTACCAGGGCGCACCAAGGATTTAAGTTGTAATCCAGACTTTCCTGTCCCTTTCACCTTTCCGAAGCAGTCTGAACACAGTAATAAGAAGCCACAAAGGGAGGAGAAAATTCCATCTCTCACAAAAGAGGAGACAACAGTTCCATCACTGGTGCCTGGGAAGATGACAATGGTGGTGAGATTTGGCCCCGCCAAGCATGGCAATGTTTCTGTGGCTCTGGGCAGGATGCAGATGCACAGACACACACTCTCTCTCCCTCTCCCCATCTCTCACCCAGCCCTTCCTAATCCTGGCAAAGCCTGGGGCATGCACAAGGCCAAAGGCTTGTCCCGAGAGTCTGTGACAGTACAGAGTTCAGATCACTGGATAAGGAGGCTCGAAGACTCTTGGCAAGAAGCAGGATGGTGGAGAGGCAGGTAGAAGAGAAGGATGGGTAATCACCAGCTATATGGTTGTAATGGTTCTGATTTTCTCTGTCAGTCAACCAAAGAAACGTAAAAGCTGAAAATGCCAGAGAGCTTGGTGGCATGCTAAGCTGTAAGCTTAGACCCCTGCTGCCTGCTTCTTCGAGCCCCTCTCCCCACACCACCCTCTAGCAAAGAACTGCTCTTGGAAGAAAGGCCTCAATTCTGTGATGAGGAGCCGGCATGGGACTTAAAAAAGAGCGTGTGAGTAAAAAATAAGAGAATGAACATCAAAAAAAAAAAACCAACCAAAAAACTAAAGAATAAACACTAGATGAGTTTTGGTGTAAAGTGTGAAAGACTACTGCAGAGATATTTGTCTGTGGATTATAAAAGAAGTTAGAGAAGCCATGGCCTTCCTGAACTCAGACACTGTCTCAAGATAGAAATAAAAGGGTCAAAAGAGAAAAGACACTAAAAAGCAGAAGAGATAAAAAATTCAGTGTTCTGAAAGCAGGTGGAAGAGAAAAATGAGCCACTTTATTATAAAAACTCTTTGAGAAACAGCAAAATGGAGAAATATTAGAAACATAATCTAGGACATAATATACTGGCTCAAGAAGATCAAACAAAGTTAATCAGAAAAGAAAGAGCGAGAAAGTATGAAAGAAAAATGATTGATATGGAAGACACAGGAAATCCAACTGCTACCTAAGCAGCATTGCTGGATAAAACAGTAAAAGAATGAAAATGAAACAATATTTGAATCTTTAATAGCAGAAAACGTCTCTGAAATGAAATGAAACTAAACATGTGCAGTTTTTCTATCTCCTAAAAAAAGCTTAGCGACTCGTCGGCAGTGAGTTCTATCAGGATATAGGGAAGCTGGTACAGTGAATGAAGCTCAGGGTGTCAGCAGATGGCTTCCCCAGCATCCAAGTTCCCCATTTAGGGAAGTGACAACAATGTTTTTTTTTTGTTTTTTTTTAATTGAAGACACAGTTTCAATACACCCGCATCTATGTAGGGACCATGTCTCCCATGGCAACAGCCAGGAGCTAAGCAGCAGTGGCTGTTTTTAGAGGGAGCCTCACTCCCTACTCTGCCGCAGTCCCCACCCCTCCCTATCGCGCACATGACACTGGCACCCATTATCTGCTGTGGTTTATCATCAAGCTTGGGCATTTTCTCCATCCTGTTAACATAGTGATTTGTTGTGTCTCCAGCACTGTCAGAAGCGCAGATCGGTCTCGAGAACACAATGTTTCTTACACTAGCTCACTTCTCCCATTAAATTGTGCCCTCATTTGAGTTTGTAAGGCCTGACTTTGATCATGTACCTGCTCCTTGAACACAGGTCTATTGAGGCCCTGAGGACAGAGGTGAACAGAGGCAGACAAGGGCCTTGTTTTCAGGAGACTTCCAGTCTGATGGGCATAGTTAACCAATGAACTAACAGGCGCTTCTTCGCTACTGAGCAACGCTTGACCAGGAGGAGGACTGATGATGGAATCAACCCATAATCGGCAGTGTCATCAGAGCAGGGCTGCCTGAAGAGGTGGCCTTTGAAATGAGGCCAAACAAGGAGGAGGAGTACGCCCTGCAGAAGAAGGGCCAGGAAGAGGGGCCAGCAGGTGCCAAGACTGGAGGTAGGAACAGGCTCAGCCTGCCTGGTCTCCAAGAGCCGGGACGATCTTGTCTCTGCCTCCCAGCCTCCTGGGAGATCTTTGCTTTCGGGAAGTCAATTCTGTCCTCATGGCCCGGCAAGGGGCGAGCGGTGCGGGGCACAAGGGGCAGCGGTACTTGTTAATTCCCCACCAGATGTCTGGCATCAGCTGGCAGGCCTGAATCCATTTGTCCACAGGAAGCTCAGCTGGGGTAGGAAAGCTATTTGGGGTCAGCTTGGCCTTCGTCCAGTCCCCAGCCAGCAAGGTAGTGAAGCATGTTTAACCTACTTACTGCCAAACCCCTGAGGGAGACATGGCTCTGCCTCCCTGCTGCTGTCATTTCCCTCCTTGTGTCCCCTCCCCAGCTGACATGTGTTGTATTGATGCCCAGTCATCTGTGAGAGAGAAGAGAAGGAGAAGAGAAGAGAAGAGAAGAGAAGAGAAGAGAAGAGAAGAGAAGCGGAGAAAAGCGAAGGAGAGGAGAAGGAGAGGAGAAGGAGAGGAGAAGGAGAGGAGAGGAGAGGAGAGGAGAGGTATGAATAAATGATAGGGGAGAGGAAGGAGAATACAAGCCTGGGACTTGGAGCCAGGAAAGGCAGCCCTTGTGGGGAGTTGTTTTTTTTAAAGGAAAGGTGCAGGCAGGAATGAAGGCTAGCAGGCAGGGAGAAAGGGGGAAGAAGCATGCATTTTATTTATTTTGATGCAGTTGCTCATCTTGGTTGTTCCCCCTGCTCTGGGTATCGACCCGGGGACCTGGGCATGTGTGTAGATTGTGTCCAGTGCACTAAACTGCTGGGGCACCAGGGTGTTTCCATAAAGCGAATTTTGTTAAAAGCTGTGTGTGTTTCTCCCCGGCTGCTGCTCTACAATGTATTCAGTCGGGGACTTCTTCCCCTGTAACTCGGACAAAACCCACAGGCCCCTGGCTTTCCCCATCACTCATGAGCAGTAATTAAAATCCTCCCATTGTTCTGGTACGAAAACATCATCTGGATTCAGAAGTTAGAAAGGTTCCTTCCAGGCATGAAAGTGAAATCGTTCCGCGTCCCTGCCTGCATGCTCCACTGGCTGGGAGCCCGAAAGAGGGGCCCTTCCTTCTCCCCCTGAAGGTTTCTGCTCCTCTTCCTCACTTTCTGGAGCGAAGTGCTGGCTTGGCCCTCTGCGTCGGGCACTTTCCTCGTGAGCATCCCAGAGGGTGGAGTTAGAAGGTCTTGAAGGGCACATATTCTCTGAGAAGCTCCAGCTGCTGGTGTTCCTTTGGTTTGCTGGAGGGGAGCTTTTTGAGGGTCACCACACTCAGAAGCAGACCTCTTCGGCAGGATTTACAGTGACCCCGGGCTGATCTGTCCTCACCACCCACATCCGTTCTCAAGAAGCACATGGGCCTCTCCTCCCACATCTCTGCAGCTTTGCTCCCGCCGGGGTGACCATGTGCCATGCAGGTACCCCCTTCACTCTGAACTTCAGATGAACAATGAACACTTCTTGTATAAGTAAGTCCAAATAGGAACGGTATGCATGTGCCCCCAAATAATTCCTCACTGTCACTGTCCATCCTGGGGCTGACGGGCTGTAGTAATAGCCGGCTTAAAGTCTCTGGCTCCCCTCCTGCCGCAGCATAAGGCGAAGTGGAGGTTCTGAAACAGCTGTGCCTGCTTTTTATCCAGCAGGCTTTCCTTGAGAACTTGCTCAGCTTACTTCATCTCTGTTTCCTTCTCTGTAACATGGAGATAATAATGCGACCTGCTTCATAGGGTTGCTGTGACAGGCACAATTGTCAGGGACTCTGGCACACGGCCAGTTCTCAGGAAATGCCACCCACTGGGGTGGGGATGTGGTTGCTCTCCCTTCAAAGGGGAAGTCATTGCTTCCAGTTAGATTATCCTCCAGAGTCAAGGAGCCAGAAATGGGAGGAGGAGGCTTCCTGGGATGGGGGATCGGGAGGGGGCGTGTGGTGCTCAGAGCATCTGGAGGGAGAGGGTGGGACAGCAATGAGGAGTGATGGAGGGACTGTGGAGGAAGGCCAGACCAGTGAGTGTGACAGAGCGTCTCTGGCCTTGGAATGGGAGGATTTCCAGGGATGCTGGCCAATAGGAGGGTGTGGGAACTTGACAAGCGCAGCCGTGACTGTACAGACTGGTGTTGGGAACGCCAGGCTCCAATGCTGGCTCAGAGCAGGCAGCCTGGGGTGAGTCACCTGACTTAACCCCTCAGCCTCAGCTGCCCCATCAGTTAGTTGGAGATAATGCCTGCCTCCCCCAAGGGTGACTGTGAAGGGCATGAGTTCATGCTTGCAAGTGACTGGCAAAGTGCCTGGCCAGGTGCCTGCCCTGTTCGTTGAGAACTATGGTTGTATTTGGATTTCCTTAAATGTGAAGGGAAGAGAGTTGCAGAATTCCAACTCCTATTTCCAGTATGCATCTCGTTCCTGGGACTGAATTACCTGGGTCAGGATGCAATACGCATCACCTAAACGGATGCATTTCATAACTCCCCCTGAAAAATGCACGCACGTGTGTCAAAGGGCATGATGACAGTAACTCTCATTAAATTAGTTAACGCATGTCAAAAGCCTGGCACTTAGTACGTACTCGAAAATTGTTGGCCATTGTGGTTATCCTTATGCCCGTAGTTATGCTGCATGGCGCTGGGAGGCGGAATGAGAAGGAAGCTCCGAGTGGAGCCTCTCGAATCCAGACTTTGCATGATCTCAGTCATTATAATATTCCCTTCTCTTTTAATGTCAGTTATTCCGACCCCGTAAAATAAAATGGGAAGTGCTCCCTTTTTCTCTGTTCTCTGAAAGAGTTTATGTAAGTATTTTTTTCCCTTGAGTGTTTGGTTGTTTCCACTGAAACCAGCAGTAGAGGGCTTTTATTTATTTATTTATTTTGGCAGGAAATTTTTTTTTTAAAGGCAAAGGTGCAGCAGGAATGAAGACGAGCAGAGGCAGGCAGGCAGGAAAAGAGAGGAGGAAGAAGCATCTTTATTTATTTTATTTAGCAGTACATCTTAGTTGCTTCCTCTGGTCCTGGGATGTGATCCTGGGTTCTTGGGATGTCTGTGGACTGTGCTCGACTGGCAGCGGGGGACCCAGCCACTACCCCCCACTCCCGGGTGTGCCAGTTCGTTGAGAACTATGGTTGTACTTGGAGTTCCTTAAATGTGAAGGGAAGAGAGTTGCAGAATTCCAACTCCTGTTCTAAACAATTGATTCCATTCCTTTAAATGACACTGAAAAAAGCTTGTCTATCTTTTTCTGATAGTCGAGAAAGCTGTGTTTTTCAAGAAGTTTTTCTGTTTCTTCAGTGTTCTCAATTTATGGGTATAACGTGGTCGCCGCTATCCTTTCATTGTCCTTTTGAGTCTGTGAAAGCTATAGAAGCGTCTCTTTTATTATTTTTTATTATTTTTCTTGTCGTTTGTTCTGCTTGTAGAGAGTTACAGTGTTTCAAGGAAGCTAGAACCTTTTCTTAAATGTTTAACTTTGATATTATTCACAAGGCAGAAGCACACGTACATACCTACACTCTCTCTCTCTCTCTCTCTCTCACACACACACACACACACACACACACACACACACACACACACACACACCGGTGTCTGCTGATAAAGAAGACCACGTTTGCCAGATCCTCTATTATTTCAGAGATGAGTTTTCAGGCTGAAAAATGCGATAGACAAGTGTCGAAGTGCCTGCCAGACAAAGGGAGAGCCTGAGAATAGGTTCTACAAGAGCTTGCTTTCTCTAGGACTTCATTTGACTGACTCCTCTTGAAAAAAGTCTTCGTCGCTATTCCCCTTCGCTCTGTAAGCGGAGTCAGGTTCTCTCCCCTCGGGGTCCCTAACTGACCTAGAACCACACCTGTGGTTGGGCATGTTCTTTGCTGCAGTGACTGGATTCTGCATCCACCGTGCCACTGCAGACTTGAGCTTCTTGAGGGAAAATGTTCACTTACTAGTTTCTTCTCAGACGGGCATTAATCCCACCACAGGGCACCGCCCCCATGACCTCATCTGCACCTAATGGCCTCCCCCAGACCTCACCTCCAAAGACCATCACACTGAGACTCTGACATCAACATATGAGTGTGGGGAGACACAACCACTCAGTCTTTAACCGGTTTATTAGAAAGAGGGAGAAGGCAGCTGCAGGTGGGTGGCCCGCGCTTGAAGCACACAGAGGTGTGATGCCCATCCTCTGGCTGCACAGGTCATCAGGGAACAGCCACAGTTCAAGTTCAACTTTGGTTGCAGAGCCCATGTGCTGCCCCTCTTCCATGAACCTGGTGCTGTGAGAGTCCGGGAATTGACCAGGGCTTTCTTCTGGGGGTGGGCAAAGGGCACAGGCTGACTTTGTAAGTTAACCTGTATGAGTTGTAAGTCACCGGATGAAGAAGAAGAGGAATGTTCCAGGCAGAGAGAACTGTATGTGCAGAGGCCCCGGGGATGCCAACTAGTTCAGACAGCTTACAGAACTGGCCCCATCGAGGGCAAAGGGAGTGGGAAGTAGTGGGAAAGGGTCTGGGAACGCACTGAAGAGCTTTGAATGCTGTGCCTAACAGCCTGGGGCCCTGGGGAGCCACAAGTCTTTGAGTAGTGGGATGGTCCGCTCGGAAGTACATTCTAGCAATGCTCCTTTAGAGGCTCACGCAGAGGGTAGTTTAAATGAAGACGTGGCGAGGTGGGGAAGGAGAGCCACTGAAAGCTCCGAAAGCTGGTGCAGTTGGACCTCGGGCAAGAGCAGTGAGGACGGTAGTGCTGGCCACATGAACGGGCTCCGAGGGGGAGCGAGCGTCAACCCTCCTGCTCTTCCACGTCACGCCTGGGACTCCCTTCCCTCAACAGCGCCGGGCTCAGATAGGCCCTGACGTTGTCGGAGAATAAGACCTTTCTTTTGACTCAAGTAACAAAAAGCAAGGAGGCAGGCCCTCTTCTCTGTGCCAAGCACCTCTCAAACCCTAGCTCAGAAATCTGTCACCCTCTCTGAGAAGCCTCTGTCTTAGCTTGGTTCTCCAGAAGGACATCCCGAGACAAGGATGCAGCTTCCAGCAATGTATCTGGGAAGTGATATGGCGAAGGGCCTGGAGATAATTCGGCTGTGTTCATGGGGACATCACCAGTGGCAGGACAGAAACCCAGTAGGAGATCTCTGGGAGAGGTCACCATGCCTGAGCTGCCCCACCTGAAGGGGAGCCAAACTTCATGTTTGAAAAAACTCCTCCTGGGCATTATTGATGGACGGTCTTGGCGAGGCATGCTTCAGAAGCCGGAGAAGACTGGAGAAGGCAGGGTGTGATGGGGAACGGTGAGGGCCCAGAGCAGGGAGGCATTATTGAATGGGGGTGAATACTACCCTTTCTCCCACCCCGCTGGCCTGCACAGACCCTCTTCTGCTCCCATAGCTCATGGAACACAGCTCTGTTCTAGCACTTGTCTCTCTAGAGGGAGTGACTTGTCTACGTGTCTGTCTCTTTGAGCAGTGGAAGGAGACGAGCAGGGGTGGGGTGAATGCTAAGTAGAGGGGTCTTCTAGAGTCTTAGAGCCTATAATAGATGTAAGATGAGGATGAAAGTCCTCATAGTTTTCTCAAAGTGCAAAGAAGAAAGATCTAGGGGGCCAGGAGCTCACTTGTGGCAAGTCCAGGCTCCTGTGGACCTTTGACATTATCATCCCTGCTTGGGACCCTGCCATACACCGAATGGTTGTGCCCCGGCCCCCATTCATGTTGAAGCCCTGCCCCCGATATGATGGCATGTGGAACTGGGGCGCCCGTAGGGAGCTAATTAGGGTTGGATTAGCTCATGAAGTGGAGCCTTGTGATGGGATTAGTGGCCTTAACAAGAGAGCTCTCCATGTGCACAGAAGGAAGCATCATAGACACAGCAGGAGGGTGGCCTTTTACAAGCCAGGAAGAAAGATCTCACTAGAACCTCAACATGCCAGCACCTTGATCTGGGACTTCCTTCCTCCAGAACCATGATAAAGAAGCGTCGCTCAGTCTATGTGATTAGAGCAGCCGCCGCTGACTAAGACAGATGCATTTTTTCCACGTGGCGTTGCCTGTTGGTCTGTCAGGTTTCTACAACAGGATAAGCAGAAGACTTGACAGTCGTGTGAGGGACAGATTGGGTGCACCCTCGTAGCTTAGTGGTTAAGCCTGCTGCCTCTGGCCGGCGTAGTCCACATAAATACCAAGGACCCAGGATTTGCAACCTAGGGCCTTGAGGAACAACCAAGATGAACAACTAAATAAAACCAATGCTTCTTCCTCCTCTTTCTTCCTGCCTGCTCACCTTTATTCTGCCTACACCTTTCCTTAAAAGAAAAAAAAGAAAAGGAAGCATGGTGGAGCATGATACCTGGCGTGAGCTGAAGAATGTCCACTGTGCTGCAGACTGTGACCCGGGGTCCTGGGAGGTTTGGGCAGGTGCTTCTCTGCCTGGAGGCACGGGCTGGCTCTCAAGATTTGATTATCCAGTGTTCACCAACATTGTTAGCCTATTGTTAAATAGAAATAGTATTTAAAATGAAGTTTTATGATCGTGTGATCAAATTATATTAAAACCAAGACAATGACTGCTCCAAGCACACCCTTCCCGAGAAATGCTCCTTTTGCCTTAGCCTTGAGGTGTTTGCATCTGCTGTTCATCAACCCATCCGGTGAAAACACTGCCTGGTGTGAGATGCTGCGCCCTCTTCCCAACTCTGTGCACCACGGCGTCACTTGGTAGCTTGAAATCAGCCACCTGGGGTATTTATGTCATAGACACTGGCAAGCACGACAATGCAGGGCTTAGCTTATTATTTTGTGGTTGGTCTAGGTTTACGAAAGTGATAGAACATGTTCATAATGCTGATTAAACTGAAGTATGTTGTGTTCCCAGCCGCTGCACTGAGAGCAGCAGCTGACGTGGAGGAAATCTTCTTCCAGTGCTCAAAGCTGCCACTGGATCCAGAAAGAAGTCACTCACGGATGAGTGACCTTAATTCTTCATGGTTTCCCTT
>RJWH01009285.1:0-23825 GCA_004363575.1 Solenodon paradoxus | reverse complement strand
GGGGATTATGTAAGTATACCCTAGGGGTGGGGTCTTGGATGCCATCAGAATTCTGTCTGCTACAGCCCAGGAATCTGCATTTTTCACAAGTCTCCAGCTCTGATGCTTCTGCTGACTTGCAGATCCTACTCTATAAAACATTGCTTAGGTTTGCTTAGAATACTGTCCTACGTTTGACTAATAGCTAAGATTCACTTTCATGTAAAGTCATTTATGGATACTTCTAAGATAGTATAAAGCCTTGTTTCTCAAAGTATGGTGTCAAATACCTGCATTGGCGAGTTGGGGGAGAGCATCCCAATCTTGAGTTTAGGGGAAAAAACTAATACCAAAAGACATCATATCACACTAGTAAAATGCACATGCATATAGGTGCATCTTCATTTTTTAATTTGCTGTCATTGACCTCTTGATGCCTACAAAATCCAGTCCTGAGGATTGTCATTCCTGCTGCTTGCTGAGAGCTAGATGATTTATAAATTCCAGAGTATGTCCTTGTGTGAAGTATGGGGAGAATTACTGCACTGAGGAAAGTGACATTATTCTAGTTATATGTGGGGTCTTGGCATTTTGTATTTATATAATGACTCAATTTAAAACTGTAATGATTTTAAATGTCTTTTCTGTTTTTAAGGATATAATTGACACTGGAAAAACCATGCAAACCTTGCTTTCCTTGGTCAAGCAGCATAATCCAAAGATGGTCAAGGTTGCAAGGTACGTATGAGGCCGTTTTCTTCATTGGAAAGAGGATTGACTGCTTCTTTGTAAGGATAAACGTCGTCAATTTTCATTTTATCCTCACAAAATAATAGAATCGCAAATAAGATTCAGTAACTATCCTTGTAAATCATTTTAGCATGTGTTAATGCTCTTCATTGTCATCCCTTCACTGCCTAATATTGACGTTGGGCTTTTCGGTAATGATACTAGCTTGCCCTGGGGAGCCTGGCAGAGGATTTGGGTCCTCCTTGCGAAATCGAGACAAAGATCGCAACCAGAGGAGTTAGCACGTGGAGGGAAGGGGTGGGCCCTGACGGCCCACACTTCTGGGAACTGAGCCATGTCTTGTGATTGTGCGCTGCAGCTTGTTTTGGAAGTTTACAGAGCCCGCTTCCTTCCAAGCCAGCCTCACCTCCTGGCCCTACCTATGCTGTTTGGCTTCTGCTGTTTTAGTTCTACCTGTATTTATCTCGAACAGTAGTTTTATCTTGAACCATTCTGAGGTAGTACTATTATTCCCACTTTACAGAGAAGGATGCTGAGGCTTAGGGAATTGCCCAAAGGCACAGAACTTGTATGCTGTCGAGGTAAGACTTGATCCCTGGCAGCCTGGCTTAGAGTTCATGCTTTACTACTTGAAGGTTACATCCCTGGTCCCTGGGTGCCTTTTTCTCCCTTGTTAGTTTGACTTTGACAATTTTGCTTTTTGTTTTTAAATATTTGACCAATTTTTGCGCCGGGGTCAGATAGTGACCCGACACTTATATTTCACCTAAATGATTACCTGGCTTTTTATAAACACCTTTTAAAGGCTCAAAGTTTCAATTGGGCATCTTCGAATTAGAGGAAGCTTTCTAGTGAGTTCTGACAGCAGCTTATCCTTTGGGGCTTTTCTGGTAGCTAGTGCAAGAGTTTTGTCAGTAAGTTTTGGCCTCATGTGGGCTTGGAACACGTTGCGTGTATAAATGACACATCCTAGGACACTATAGTATCCCGAATCCAGTCAGTGCACTTGCTTATTTCTCTACTTGCTCCTCAGCATTTCACATGTCAGCCTGTTGTGTCATCATGTTTACTCCTCTGGATATTGTTTTGTGCCTCCTTTCTGGAATATGCTGTGGAATTGCGATAGATTGCCTCATACGAGGTTTTTTATGTTGCTGGAGGTATGAAATACTCAAAGAATACGTCGGTATTTTCTTAGTGATAGAGTTGAGCTAACTTGATGTTTCTCACCTTTTTTTCCTAATCTCTCCCCCACCATTCCAATTTTAATATTACAGATTTTTATCTCTTTATGTAGTGTATTTGCGTGTGTGTATATCTGTATTTTATACCTAAAAAGTCAGTATAAAGCTTATTTTTTTAAGGAAAGTATAAAGCCTATTATTTTTATTCAGTGCGGAGTTAAGAATGACTAAACGCACACACACCTAAGGTGTCTAAGGTGCAAGTCATGTAAAGCCCAAGAACTCAGGTTCAAATACCGAGACAGAGGCAAGGGGAACAAAAATAACTAGATCAGCTTTTTAAACTTAAAAGTTAAAAATTAAAAACGGAACAGTTTGGCAGTTTCTTAAGAAAAAAAACCCCAAATAACTACCATACAAATCCAGCAGTTACGCTACGGGGCATTTATAATCTTAGAGAAATGAAAATTGATGTCCACATAAAACCCATACGTGGATGTTCATAGAAGCAGCTTCATTTGTAAGGGTCCCAAAATGCAAACAACTTAAATGACCTTCATTAGGTGAGTGCACATCAAACTGACATATCCTACCATGGAATCCTGTTTCATAAAAAAGCACAAACTATGTATAAGTGCAACGCGTGAGCCTCAGGGGAATTGTGCTGCTAGGAGCCGATCTCAAAAGGTTGCATAGTATTTGATTCATTTATGTAATCTTTTAAAATGACAGAATTAAAGAAGTGGGGAACAGATTAGTCGTTGCTAGGGTTCAGGGTAGATATTACTCTAAAGAGCTAGCAGGAAGAAGTCTGTGATAGGAAGTTCTGTATCTTGATTATGGTGGCAATTATATGAATCCACCTGTGAGAAAATTACATAGAACCACATACTCGCGGAGACACAAATGTATGTGTATGAAACTGGTTCAGTCTGAATAAGGTCAGTCCACCAATTTCCATGTCCTCTTTGTGGCAATTACTATAGTTATCTGAAATACTACCATTGGAGATGTTACCATCGGACCATCCTGGTGCATTTTCTTGCATCTTCCTGTGAATCTCATTACTTCTAAATTTAAAAATTGAAATGGTTCTTAATGTTTATATAGCTGTGTCTGCTTAATAATATTTAGTATAATGGATTTACTTAAATAAATTGTATATAATTTGTATCCACCTAATAATAATAATAGCAGTGTAATCATTTTTCAAAATCATTTCAAACTAGTAGAGTCAAACAATTGAGAAATTCATTAACGTGTGAATAATATTCCATTGTGTGACTATACCACATTTTATTTATTCATCCTCTGTTGGTGGACATTTGGGTTGCTACTCTTTGGCTCTAATGAATGATATTGTGATCTGAACATTTGTGGCAAGTTTTTGATTGAACACCTGTTTAGTTCTCTTGGGTATGTCCCTAGGAGCTGAATTGCTGGCTCTTAATGGTAACTCTGTATTTAACATTTTGAGGAACTGCCAGACTCTTTTCACAAAGTGTCTGCACCATTTTTAATTCCCATCAGCGTTTGTGAGGGTTCCATTAACTTCAAATCTTGGCCAACTCTTGTTATTATCTGCTTTATTTAATTATAACCATCCTAGTGGATATGATGTGGTATCTCATTGTGGTGTGATTTGCATTATTTCTGTGATAATCAGTCGTGTTGACCATATTTTCATCTGCTTATTGGCTGTATATTTCCTTTGGGGTAGTTCCCCATTAAAAGCATGGAAATTGTTTTAAAAATGAGCTATCGACCATTGATCTGACTGCCTTCCAGATCTCTGCCCTAAAGGGCCTGATGCCCGCCCCGCCTCAGCCTGGATTGTGGGCTCCCCTTCTCCTCTCGGGCCTCCTAACCACCTGGCCCCTGCCACTCTGATAGGACCCCAGTGGTACAACTGAGGCGAGAGCCGATCTCACACTAGCATCATGGAGGGACGAATGGAGGAAACTTGGGTGACCCTACTGGGGTGCCCAGAAAAATTGAGTTAGAATCATGCCTTGTACCTGGAACTTTATTAAACACGTAGTGTTATAAGCATATGACGTGCTGAGTCACCCTGAACTCAGTACAACTTACTGAGTTTAATGATACCTTTTCTGAAATGTTCCTGAGTGAGTTCATGTAGAAGGAAGGATTTTGCTGTGATTGGTTTGTTAATTTCTGTCACAGTGGAAATGAAGTCCTAGTGTATTCTCTAATTACTAGAAGAGAATCCCGAGGGACTCGATTCGACGATCCCTTGGAGCCTAAAGCTTAAGCCAGTGATTCTTAACTTCAGCTGCACATTAAAATCACCTGAGAGTTTAAAAAAACAAAAACAACCTGTCTGACCCGCCTCCAGTGGTTGTGATGTAACTGGTCAGGGGTGTGGTCTGGATCTGAATCTGGGGAGTTTTGTGTTTGCTTGTTTTTTTTTTAAGTTCCCAAATTATTTTGACGTGCAGCTAAGGTTGAGAATCACGTTTTGAGTCCTTCCTAGCTCTTTAAATACATTTATCTAGGAAGGCATGACATCATACATCTTATTGAGACCAACAACACATGTGAAGTCTTTCTATAGCACCATCTACAGCTTTTTATTGACAGGAAAATTTACGCAAGAATTATTTGTTATAGAATAGCTCTTGTTTGAATTGACTCCCCTACCTACAGTTTTTGCTCTTGAAAATAAATTCTAGCTCCTTTAGCATGCTAGTCGCTTTTTAGCCTAAGGTTCATCTTTGTAAGTCACATATTGAAAGTCTTGAAAGTTGATGCTCACTTGTCCCACACTCTTTGCATCTTCAAGGATTGTATTTCCAGGGATTCTTATGTTTTCATCTTTGCTCATTGACTCTCTACATCCATCCATCCTCCTGATGATAGCTACCTTTGATGAGTATGTGACTAGTCAGGATGCAGCTCTCAGAACAGTTTGTCGTGTTCCAGGTGGAGATCAATCAAGGGCCTATCTGAAGTGTGAACTCATTGCTGCCTCTGTTCAGCGAGCCTGTGATTTAGCTCTGTTTTATAGTCTTTGGGTGACTTAGAACTGATTGTCAGCGCACCCTGGTGGTTTAGTAATTAAATCCAGGACCTCTGACTGGCGTAGTCCACATACGTCCCAAAGACCCAGGTTCGAGACCTGGGGCTAGAGGGATCAAACAACCAAGAACAACAACTAAATAAAATGAATAAAATACTTCCTCCTCTCTCTGCCTGCCTGCCTGACTGCTCACCTTCATTCCTGCCTGCACCTTTCCTTTAAAAAATAACTTATCTGTAGTATGCTAAAAGCAGGTGAACCATGTTTCAGAGCATTAATATGCTCTTTTGTAATGCCCTGTAGTGTCTCCATATGTCACATGTGCATTTTGTAATTAACAGCTTGCTGGTGAAGAGGACCCCAAGAAGTGTTGGATATAGACCAGATTGTAAGTGGATTACTTTTTGTCAGTCATTTAACCATCTTCAACCGAACAAGGCCTTTGTGAAATGGCTTAGAGTTACTTTAGAGAATATTTGTAGAGCAGACAGATTTTCAAGTATTAGATTGGAAAGTGATACTTTCTGTAACTAAAATGATGAATTCTTCTTCTCTTTTTTTCAGTCGTTGGGTTTGAAATTCCAGACAAGTTTGTTGTAGGGTATGCCCTTGACTATAATGAATACTTCAGGGATTTGAATGTAAGTAACGCTTTTCTCTTGCTCTCATTTTCCGGAGCCCATATAAAAATTTACAAAAGAGGAGAATTGTTTTCTCTTTCCAGCACCTCATAATTTGAACGGACTGATGGTTCCCATTAGTAGCACAAAGCTATAGTCAAGTACAGCCATCCTTAGAGCTGGAACTTGGCCAGGTCAGGGTGACACTTTCTTGCTGGCTGAAACAGTTAAACAGCTTTAATAAACAATAACTGTCCCATTCTTATTTCAGATAATAGATATGGTCATAAGTAAGAAATAAATGAAGTAGTTTAAGTCTTTTTAAATTTACTTTCTTTCAAATACTTACCTCCTACTCTGGGGGAGGGGTGGCAGAAGTCCCAAGGATATGTTACTGAAAAAACCTGTTTGTTTAGTTTTTTAAAAAAGCCGAAAGCATAATACTATTCTTATAAGCTATGAGAAATGCTGTTCTTGCCTTTCATTTCTAATGTGAATTTCTGGATTTTTTTTTTATTTTATAGCATGTTTGTGTCATTAGTGAAACTGGAAAAGCAAAATACAAAGCCTAAGAGGCAAGTTGAAGTTCACTTTGGAAACACCTGGCATCCCACTGCGTCACCAGTAAAGTTATCAAATGTTCTAGTTCTGTGGCCAGTTGCTTAGTAGAGCTTATTGCATGTATCATCTAAGAAATCTGTTTTGTATTTTAGAAATGTCAGTTGCTGCATTCCTGAACTCTTTATTTGCACTGTGTACCTATAGACTATCAGCTCCCTTTGGGTGGATTATCGTTTGAATTGAGTGAAAAATCTCTTAAGCCACACCACTATTGAATGAAAATATTGCAATTGTATCTGTAAGAAACATTGAAAGAGAAAAGATATTAGTTTTTTAATTGGTATTTTAATTTTTATATATTTAGGAAAGAACAGAAGTGATTGAATATTGCAAAATATACTACTGTGTTTAGAAAAGTCAGTTTTCAAAATGAAGGACAGCATCTAAGAGATATTGTTTAGTGTTTCAGTAGCACTAACTGTATTTTCCTGCTCGTTCAGATTCTTTCCAATGAATCTTTGTCACCAGTTCTTTTTAAATACGAATCTATAAATTCCAAAAAAGTTACCACTTTTTGAATTCTTCAGTGTTAAAATCCTTAAAATAAAGGCTGTCTCTTTAAAAGAAATTATGCATCCCTGTCATTTCTCTACACATTAACCTGGTGTGGTTTTCTGTTGGTTACCTTTACCTTGTCAAATTTCAGTAGCTCGTTTAGCTGTAATCTTCACCAAGCACAGCAAATAATGATTATCCCTGGTAGAATGGGATGGTGAAGCTAATGAAATATTTACTTCAGAGACATTAAATTTCACATGGTATATACTTTATTACATTTGACTATGCTAAAATATCTTGACTTTTTCTTGGAATTCCATTAAATTGTAGTGATGGAAATTTTCACTTGTATCTCAACAGTTGCCTTCCATACAAGTATTGATGGCTTCTTTGTGTAGATAATACTTTATTGAATAAAGAAAACAAAACCTTCTATTTTCTGGGAGCAGGAAGAAAAGTTTTCAACCAAAACTCTTCATTCCTTGTCTGCTCTAGGTAAGGTAGGAGCTAGTAACCTTCCGAGCCATCTAGCCATTATCATTGCCTTAAAAAGTATGCTGTAATTCCCAGCAGCAAAGCAGGGAGCTTTCATATTAAATAATAATTTGTGAAAGTCCCAGAACTCTCCCTAGTGTACAAAACATAAGCCTGTGAGATTGAGGTCGATGTTAGCACATGTGAATGTAGTACCCAAGATTCCCCTCTCCCCCAAACATGTCACATCACTGAGGTCCACCAGGCAGCCCGCCTCCCTGTGCTCATCCTCCTCTCAGGTGTACTTAACCTTCTCTTATGCGGAACCACATGAAAGTACTAGTTTTGTAGGTGGAAGTAGTTGGCTCTTAGCCAGTTGAATGGTGTAACCTAATAACAAGCTGGATCATTTGCTTGTGTACTTACTGCTCACTGCTTGTTTCCTCCCATCCACGTCTTCTGAATGTAGGCTCCATAAGTCACATGGTTTACAAGGAGGGCAAGATTGAGTCTGTCTTGTTCACTGATTTATACCTGGTACCTCACAGATAGTAGGAGCTCAGATGCATGTTGTGGAATGATGAACAGCTAAGAGCTCTGGATTAGATCGCTTTGAACTTTGCTTATTAGCTGTGTGTCATTGAGTGACTTAATTTTGAACCTACATTCTCAGCTGATTAATGGGCACAGCGCTGTTTCCTGTACAGGCTTGTTGTAAGAATTAATTAGATGTGATACTGTAGGTGAATAAAGACAGTGGTCTGCACATACCCTAGTGAAGTAGCACTGTTACTTCAACCCCGGATCATAAGAGATATTCATAAGGAAAGAAAAATGAAATTTCGTTTCCTTGATTTTAGGTGATAGGGAAACATGGAATCTGTTTTAAGGATGTTGCCATCTAAGGGAATGTTGGTGCTTAAAGAAGAGGTAAGCCTTAGTGATTTGGGAAATTCCTATGTGTTGAATCCTTCGTATGTTCCTAGATTATATCTATCATATCTGTAAATACATGTAGAGGCCCCCTTTTTAATTTAAATTCCATGTTAAAAGAATTGTAGATAACCTAGGGTACTGCTCTCATTAATTAGCTTGAATTTTAATCACTTAATGTCCTCCCTTACATTCGAGATTCTAGAATCACGCTGGACACCCTCTTGTGTACCAGGTACTGGAGAAGATAGGCCAAGTTCCTGGTTTCAGTGAAGATTTCATTCTAGCTGGGGAAAGGGCAGTGCACATGATCATTTCAAATGGTGGCAGGCAGTGAAGCATCTCAAGCATCAATGTACTAGGGGCCGGCGCGTGAGGGGTAAGCACCACAAGTTAGATAAAGTGGTTATGGAAGGCCGTGGTTGAGCTGCACGTGAAGAAACAAGTAGAGTTCTTGCAGTGGGAACGACCAAGGCAGAATGAGCTGGTGGGGATAAGCCAGTCATCTGAGCTGTTGGAGGGAGAAAACAAATCCGAGTGTGTCTGCAAGGATGGAAAGCGGTAGGACCTGGATTGGAGGGAAGACCAGGACCAGACCTTGGATGATCTGAAAGACTGGCACAGAGGATGGATTTTCTGCATAAGACTGGCACAGAGGATGGATTTTCTGCGTAAGACTGGCACAGAGGATGGATTTTCTGCATTCTGCAATGAGAAGGCACTTAGAAGATAAAGGGACTAGTTCTCAAAAAGAAAAATTGAGGCCAGAAGTCAGTAGAAAGAAGGAAATAATAAAAATTAGAATGGAAATAAATTGAAAACATAAATAGCATACAAAAGAACAATGGAATCAAGCATTGGTTCTTTGAAAAACTTCGGAAAATTGATAGACCTCTAGCTAGAAATAAAGAATCAAAAAAAAAGGTGAAATTGCAACAGACACCACAGAAATACTAAAGGTCATCATAAGAGGCTGCTATGAATATTTATATGACACCACGTTTGTCAGTCTTGAAGACATAGGTTTTTAGAATCATACAATCTTCCAAGACTGAAGCAGGAAGAAATACAGAGCTTAAAGAGACCAGTCACAAGAACAGAACTGGAAAGTCTCCCAAAAAACACAAGCTCAGGATCAGATGGCTTGACCATCTGACTTGCAAATACCCAGCTTTCATTTGCGTTTTTTTAAGAAAGGTGCAGACAGGAAGAGAGAGGAGGACACTTTATTTAGTTGTGCCTTTTAGTTGCTCTCCCTGGCCCAGAACCTGTATCCTTGGGATGTATGTGGACTGTGCTCAGCTATAGGCAGCGGGTCTAACTGCTACTCCACCAGGGCGTGCCTTCGTTGCTTTTTTTTTTTTTTAAAGGTACAAGAACCTCTTAAGAGCGCTCTACAAGCAGGTGCAGGGGTTTCAGGAGTAATCCCAGCACTGCTATTTAATATGTGTCAGATGCTGTGCTCAGTGCTTTACGTGCATTAGTTTTATTCACAGTACATTTCATAGAGGAAGAGGCCAGCTCAGAGGAGGGAAGGGATTTAGTGAGAGAAGGCTGCTGGGGACAAATGAGCTACCATTTCCTGCCTGGATTATTGTAATAGCTTCCCACTCCATCCTCAACGCCCACCCCTATCCCCCGATCCCTAGCGGACACACCATGGTCTAGACAGCAGTCAGTGACCCTAATGCGAACACTGATCAGATGGTGTCACTCCAGCTCAAACCCTGTGGCTTCCCACTGTGGAGTGAAGACCCTTAAAATGCGTTTGAGTTTGTGTCACCCACCTCGCTGCTCCACGCACCCTGTCTGACCATGGGCACACTGCGCCCGCTCTGGCACCCCTCCTCCATGCTGCCCCCACCCCCAGGCTTGGAGCATACAGCTGATGCCAGAGCTTCCCCCTGCTCTCCCTCCGCTCTTGTCCCTCCTTCAGCCTCCACACTGCAGGCAGGGTGACAGCTGTCTTTCCTCACTTTGTTTGCCTTTTCTTTTTTTTTTTTTTTTGGATGATGATCTTTTAAAAATCTGGGTATCATGGTGCACCCCGGTGGAGCAGAGGTTGAGCACAGTTCACATTACATCCCAAGGTTTCAGATTTATGTCCAGAGACTGGCAGGAACAACCAAGATGAGCAACTAAATAAATAAAGTGCTTCTTCCTCCTCTCCCTTCCTGTCTGCTGCCTCTGCTCGCAGTCATTCCTGCTTGAACCTTTCCTTAAAAATCAATCAATCAATAAAAGATACAGGTCTCACGAGCCTGCTTAAAACCTGAGAAAGCCGATGGCCTGCGAGCCTGCATGTGAACTAGCTCGGGCCCACTTACTAACTCACTTCGTTCAGCCATCTCTTCCTTGCTCACCTCACTTCGGTCACACCGCTGTTCTTTCAGTCCCTCAAACTTGCCCGTCTTCGCCTGCCTTACGACCTCGGCTGACGCTGGTGGAACTTCCCTGAACGCCTTCTTTAACAGCCTCAAGGCTATTCTCCATTACGTTACCTCTGAATTGCCTCATGGTCCTTAGCACTGTCAAGCAGTCCCCAGTGGCAATGACAATCGTTGCTAGGTTGGACTTGCCACTCTGCCGTAGATTCAGCTAGGGAAGCAACAACGCATGATCAGCATGGTGCCAGCTCCCCACATCCACAGTCCCATAGGATGACACCCAACCAGAGGACAGATGTCATGGGTGTGGGGTTGCTCTCTCTCCTGAAGGAGCTGGTGCCGTACTCCAGCTAAATGACTATAGCCCGCAGCTCCACCCTGCCGCGGGGAAAGCAAGCTTGAGAGTTCCCTTCCTTATCTGAACCAGGGAGGCGGATGAGAAGCTGCCTCATGGATAAGAAGCTAGGTGACAGCCTTGAGCCAGCTCATCACAGGATGGCTCACCTGACCATGTTCCTGGGAGGGTCTCAGGTCCTTCCTTTGAAACCCGGGCCAGACTGCAGTTGACCTTGTCAGTGTACTTTACGTAGAAACATCCGTGGCTGAGCTGGTCCCTGAAAAGGGCAAAGAAAGAGCTTGCCAGTCTATTTGACTGGTGTATCCTCAGCATCTCTGACAGTATTTGTGCAAATTATGTTACTCAAATATTTGCTGGACAAATGATAGAAAGTTAAAAGCAATTAAAATCTTTGAAAATTGTATCTTTGTTTCCTAGAATAAGCAAAATTTATTTTTCAGGTTGATTTACAAAGAATGTTTATTAATAATAGCTACCATATATTGATTTATGCCCATATGCAGTGAAATGGTACTAAGCATTTTTGAATCTTTATGATAACCCCTGAGGTGCTTTGTGAAAAATCATCCCAATTGTACAAAATGCAGCCTCAGAGAGGTTCCTTCATTTGCCCAAGATCGTACAGCTAGTAAGTGGCACACGAGGACTTGGAACCCATTCGGAGCCTGCCCTCCCGTTTCGCTGCCACTTCTCCTTCAGTGCCCTGATCTTGTTTGGAAATGAACACACTGAGTGTGTAGCTCATCGAGGGTAGTAGTTCCAAGCGTCTTATACAGTAAATAGCCTTTTGAGGGTACAGCTGATCTTGAAGAATGTAAACCGTTGGTGCTGGATGCGTTTTGAAAGACACTCGCAGTATTCCTCCAATGTCATGTTCAGATTTTCCCGCAGACTTATTTCACAAGCCTGTGGGCAGCCTCAGACAAAATATCTTTCTGGCACGAATGATTGTGTGTGCTCGCTGCCATTTTTAAATGTGCATTTTATAGACACTTCAAACACTTGAAAGTAATGCTTTTTTAATGGCTATTCATTATTACTTGTAACTTCAATATTACTGCTAAAAACTGCCAAATTAAGTTTCAAGTTTTCTCTTTACACAGTATGGATGTACTTCATAATGATCTTCCTCGTGATTCATGAGTGACACGACTTTCAGACTTGGTAGCTTTTCAGTAGAACTTCCTGTCCTAACACTTTTCAATTCTTTTTATCATGGCAGTATCTGAGCGCTCTGAACATAAATCAAGGTTTCCGTTGCATTGCGCATGGCTTCCTCTGAAACACTTGCCTGCATCTTCCTGTTGGCTCCTGTATCTCCCGTCGTGCCTTTTCGAACACTTCCCTATTTCCTGATACATCGCAGGCTCATCTGGAATTTTCCTTGCCCTGGTCTGGACTCAGCCATTATTCCATATTTAGCCCGGGTTCCTTTACTGGAAAATGGAATTAAGGACCAGGATCTGGGTGCTGCGTATGCTCATTGCTGCTGGGATGTCCTAGCTTCTAGGTCCTTCCAATGGACACAGCTAGGAAAGATAAGCATACATACTAACCCATGTACTCACATCTCTGTCCTTCTACATCTGTCTCTCTGCATACATATTGAAATATACTGATGTGTCCAGTGTAACCCACACCACAGGATTCATGCTAGCCCCTCCCCTTTTCCTTTTTGATTTTTTAATAGCAAAAATGTAATTTCACTTCACTTACTCATTCGACCCTAGTATCCAAAAATAGTTACATATGCCTGTTGCAGATTTACTCGCTGGAGTCCAGTATTTGTAAGATCTTTTTGCCCTAAGCCTTAACAGTGTCCAATCAAAATGCCAGTTTCCAAAATCACTTGACTGTTTTCTTCCCTATCCCTGTCAGTGTGTCTATATCACTCACCTATAATGGAGTTTGGCTCATTTATTAGTGTTTTATTGGCCCCCTGGTTCCCACTTCCTAGTTGTGATTCAGTTATTACGGTGGAACAGCATAAGAGTCCAAGCTGGCCATGACGTTGTGGCTCAGGCGGTGAGATGCTGGTGTACAGACCATGTAAAGCCCAAGGGTTAACGACCCAGGGAAGGGTGAAAAGGCAAAATAATCCACTAAATATATAAAGATGCTACTTCCTCCTCTACCTCTCCTTTTAAAATATCAGAGTAATACACAAAGGTCTACTCTGAGAAATTTTGTTCCCTCCCCACCCTTGTTATGGTTCCCACTACCCCTGCTTCCATCCTTTTCCCACCCACGTAAGTGTCACCTTCCCTGCTTTTAATGGTGGTTACACTTTTAACGAGTGCTTGCTAGTGTAAGCATTTTGTGTGCACTGCTCGTTCTGTGTTCACAACACCCCCTGAGATAGGTACTGCAATGACCCCTATTTTCATAGATGAGGAAACTAATCCCCGGAGAGCATAAGGAACTTGTCCAAGATGACCTCTGGACCATAACCATAACATCCCTGCATCGCAGAGTCTGTCAGACACCAGGGCCAGAGTCCCAGCCGCCATGCTGCTCGCCTCCCTTTTCCTAAAATTGCCCAGGTCTTCTTGAAGCTCACCTTCTGAAGTCACCTTTCTGAAGACACTGTTAACTGTTGGAACCCTTGTTCTGGTTTGTCAGGTGTGGTTAAAGAAGGCCCACAAGGGGCCTCCTGACCTTTGTGGTTAGAACCTGGGGGAAGACGTGGCCTTCAGCTGAGTTTGCTCGCCCCATTTTCAAGTTGTGTTTAAATGTGTGACTTGTAAATATGGGGACACAACAATTTCTTTCAAAGGCCACTGCACATTCATAGAAAACAATGAGGGTCACATAGGTTAAAGAGCAACCATATTTGGCATTGTTGCTCAATTCAGTAGAGAATACGGGGCTTCCCGTGTATCAGACCTTGTGCTGGGTGGCTGGGGGCTAGAGACGAATGCTGTCCTTGTCCTCCGGGGGCTTAAGATCTAGTAGGAAACGGCGGTCCAAATACGCAAGTGATTCTAATGCCAGGTGAGGCTTCCTTCAGTCAGTGCTACAAGGATGAAGGCCGCCCGAGTCAGCAAGGAGCGGGCAGTAAGTCGTTCTGGAAGAAACTTCAGGGAGAAGCAGCATTTAAAATAGGACTTGGAGAATGGGGAAGGTTTGGATTGGTAGATAAAGAGGAAGGAAGACGGGAAAAGGTTTTAGTCAACAAGTCTGCTTGGACAAAGACATGAGAAAAAAGCAATTGCAGGGCAGTGTGGGAAATGGTGAGCAGTCTATTTTGGTTGTGACAGAGAGGATGGAGAGGGGAGTGATAAAAGAGTGCCAGACCCGGCAGATATGGGTCACCTTCAGGGGCCTTCGTAACTGTACTATGTTCTAGGCTTCCGGTCACAGATTGCTCAGCTCAAACTGGCTTAAACAATAAGGACTTTTATTGACTATTAACTATAGTGGTTCAGTCCCGATCAGCTTGTTCCACTGCTCTGTGAGGACAGCAAAGCCCCACATGACTTCCGCTCTTTGTAGTGCCAGCGTCATCATAAAGCCAGTTCTCCCTGTGGTCCGGTAAGCTTGCCATTAGTCATTTAGACTTCCTCAAGAAAGGTTTTTTGTGTCAACTCTGAAAAGTGGTGAAACATCTCCCCTTTCATCTCAGCTACTGTGGACACGTGTCTCTGTCTTAACCAGCCCCTAGCAACCGGTGGCATTGCCCTTCACCCAACGACGCCCATTCCTGGAACTAAGATTGGAGCCCATCTCCTTGGGACGCATTGAACAAAATCAGAATTCAGTGGAGAAGGAAGAGGGAATTGGTGCTGGGGAGGCAAGTGACAATAACCCCTGTGGTCTCAAGTGCCAAGAGAGCGGAGACTTGGGCTGATTGAATGACAAAGCAGAGCCCTTTTAGGGTTACATAAACCTCAAATATTCCTTTGCTTCATCGACTCTAAGATGCTATCATTCGTAAGACGTGTTATTACACTAGGCACCATTAAGAAAGGAAAATGCTGCTGGTTAGGGAAAGCCATGTGGCAGCTTGGTTCTTTGGGAAGCAACTCTGAACAGGAGCTGAGCTTGCAGGGAGGTTATGAGAATTCCCTGGGCATCGAGTCTTCTAGGGGCAGTGGAGGATGCAGGCTTGCTGGGCACAGGGAGAGCTGGGCTGCAATGGGTGACAACCAAGGCCTCAGCCGGCCCCACAGGGAGCCAGACGCTTGGATGATCCCTCATGAGAACCCTACCCTTTGGTAAGTAAACATGGTCATTGTACCCCTGCACGTGGGCTACCCCAGAAAGGGGACATGACCTTAGGCTATCTTCAGTTGGTCTGACATTTTTTAGTGGAGTTTTGGCCACCGACTGAGGGTCACCTCCTGGCAGCATCCCAGCTGCTAAGAAAATAAAGCCTTTGGTCCAGAAGGCAGGGATGCAGGTGACATGGCACCTCGTCTGTTACAACATATCATTGATTATAAGGGGCGCCCCAATAGCTGAGGCGTTAAAATGTTGACAAGTGTTCCTTTTGGAAACAGTGGTAATTCGATAATGGGTGTCAATCAGGAAGTGGAGGAAGCAGGGAAACAGTGGGCCGAGGCCACCAGCTTAAGAAAGTAGCAGTGGCCCGCCCTCGTGGTTCAGGTGCTGAGGTGCTGACCCTGCAAAGCTCAAGGACCCAGCTTTGCCACCTGGGACTGGATGAAAAGCAAGATGAAGAACTAAATTAAAAAATGCTCCCTTCAACGGATGAAGCAAAACCAACCCTTGGACACTTGCAACAGAAATGCGGTGACCAAGAGGGAATGGGGCAGGCGGGGACAAGTGGTGGCGGAGCCCACTGGACAATGGGGAAGAACACTTGGTGACGTGGTGGAGGGCAGGGTGTTTTGATATATTTCTAAGGAATGGGGAACCTTTACACAGGAAGTTATTTTGATGTGTAGAATAACTACTACAATAAAAAATAGCCTAAAATGTTGCTTTCTTCTCTCCTTTCTTCCTTTTCATCTTCCCTTCCTTCCTCTCAAAAAAAGAAAGTAGCAGCAAAAAGAAGTTACCAGAAAAACAGGACAGTGGAGAATAGAAATCCCAGGACATTGTGTGATATGCATGACCCTGTCACGTGCTCTGGAGGAGTGGCTCCCTACCCTGGAGTCAGTGTCCCTGCCCCCTCTAACTTAGGGAACAGGTTTTCTGTCTTTTCTTGATAGATAGCATTTCCCCCGCCGGTGTTATAAGGTATGCAAAAAATAAGATCAAAATACAAAAAAAGTTAAAAGAAAATGTAAACATCGCCCCCCAAATCTAGATACCATTGTTAACATTTCTATGTGTTTCCTTCCAGTCTTTCCATCTCTTATCTGAACATACATATAGTGCTTAAACCTTGCCTTCCCTTCTACCTCCGGGCTGACCTTGTTCCCGCCTTCCCTCTCTCCCCCTTGCTGATCCTGGAGGTCAGCCTCTCCCTATCCTCCTATCAACCTCATGGCCTTCCCAGGGAGAAAATCAAGAAAATCCTCATCTAATCCTGTGTCACCCTCTACATACTGCCTGATGACCTTGCATTCATGGTCCACCCGCCCTTCCAATTTTTTAAAATTAATTATTTTTATTTTTACACATTAAAATAAACTCATGTGTATAAGTTGCCCATTCCTCAGATATATATCCACACACTCTGCCCTCCACCACGTCACCAAGTGTTCTTCCCCACTGTCCAGTGGGTTCCGCCACCATTTCTACCCCCGTCCCCACTTTCCTGTCGCACTCCCTATTGGTCACCTCAGTTTTGTTGCAAGTGTCTAAGGGTTGGTTACATTTCATCTGTTCCTTGGTTTTGTCTATTCACGTTCCACCTATGAGTGAGGTCAACTGGTATCTATCTTTCTTCTTTTGACTTGTTTTACTTAGCATCATCCCCTCTAGATTCCTACTTTTTTAATATAGTGGTTACTGTGACTTTTTCTGATCGGAAAGTTTAGAAACAACATGCTCTTTACTGAACACTGGAATATAGAGACCAAGATTTTTTTTAGCCCTGTAATTCCATGGCCCAGTGAAGCTCTTTAAATATTGACAGCAATGTTTTTTGTGACAACTCTTAAAGATTTGGTTTATCAGAGAATTCTAAAGGTGTTTCATGCATGTGAAGAAATATTATTTTTGAAATATACTTTGAAAGAATGTTTTCAAATAATACAGTCACTAGAAATTGTTTTTTTAATTTTTATTTCAGCTTTATTGAGGTATAATTGACAAATAAAATTATAAGACTTATTTTTCCACAGGGCCTAGTTCCGAGACCAGGTAATGTGGTGGGTTTTCAAGTGTGCATTTTTATTTCACGTGCATGTTAAATATATAATATTGCAGGTACGAAATATTACATAGTAAAAAAGACACAAAAGACCACAAATAAGTATGACTTGAATTTCCCTAATCATTAAGGATCTTGGGCATCTTTGCAAGTGCTTAATGGCTATTTGTATATCTTCTTTGGCGAAAATGTCTATTCAAGTGCTTTACCCAATTTTTGTTCAAGTTGTTTAGTTCTTGAACTTTATGTACATATCTAAATGATGCAGTCAGAAAAAAAGCAATGAAACCTTTTATTGTTGCTAAAGAAAATAATTTTAAAAATAAAGCTAAAGTACTCTTATTTTGAAAATTAGTTTTATTGAAAGAACATTGCATCATAACATTATATAAGTTTACATCATAGTAAATCCACATCTATATGTAATACATTAAGTTCACCACTATTTCTGTTTTTCCTTCACTATATGGGATTCCTGTGCCCCACTTTCACCTCCCCGTGGGGTCTGAGGAAGTCTCTTAACCTCTCTGAACCTCAGTTTCCAATAAATGGGGATAGGTTTGCTATAACATGGGGTAGGCTGTCAAACATAGTAATTCTTAATATAGTTGTGACATAGATTCTTATAGTCTGTCTTAAACAGCTGTATGTTAATAAGAGTAACTGTTTCAAAATCAAAATAGTTATCATTTGTGTCGATTATAAGAACTATACATGCCCAATGTAAAATACATAATAAATATAAAGAAGAGTTTCAGTTTGAAGGAAGAAAGTGAAAATCTCCAGGGAAGTCCATCCTAGAGATAACCCCAATATTAAAAGTTTGTGATGTGCTTCCAGACTTTTCTCTATGCCTACACACTTAGTCATAAAATAAATGATGTTTGAAACAGAAATGGCGTGCATTCTCATTACCCCTTTTTCCAAGGAAAGCACAGGTATCAGGGTGTGATAACTCAATTGTGGCCGTGTTTATGTGCTTTAGGAGACAACTCTAAGGTCTGGGACCTCCTGACCATCCGAAGAATAAGCAAGTCTTGCATTGTTGAAAGACTGGAGGTCTTTGCTGGCAAGTGGAGGAAAAGAAGCAGAGTGAGGACATTTATGTATGGGTGGGAGCTTAAAGAGGAAGTGGGCAGGAACCTGGGAGGATCCTGCGAAAAGGAGGCCTGGGTCACATAGGCCTGGACACCATTCTTCAAAGCATTCCTGTCTCCACGCAGTGACCCAAGGGGCTGGGTGAGTGAGTAGGAGCAGCACTTTCAATCACCCCTTCTGTGTCTAGCAGCATGGGAGCCCTCCAGCACTGTAGACCAAGAAGGACAGGACCACACAGGCTGCCCGCCCATAGAGTGGGTGGGATCATTACTTGCCTGGTAATTGTCCTGTCATCTTGCTGGTTCTTGAGACCTCCCTAAATCATTCAACCATCATAATGAGGACACCTCCTGAGTGCCCATAGGCTTGCAGGGAACATAGTGTCTTGGGGAGAAGTGGTAGAAGGAAAAGTGCTCATGAGCAGATGCAGAGACTGAAGAGGTTTAGAAAGGAAGGAAACATCCTGTTATGATAAAAATAGGTCTCCTGAATGAATACCTACCGAATCTGTCCACTTCTCTCTAGCCCTCTGCCACTGCCCTCAATCAGACCCATCATCTCTTCTAAACTCGAGTTTAGGCTACCGGCATTTTTACTTTTTCAGACCCGGAAAGAAAAAAATAGGATATCATGAACATGACGATGCGGGAGGAAAAACACTGGTCTAGGAGTCAGGGCACCTTCTCCATCCCCTACCAGTTACTTCCTGTGACCTTGGATGAGTCACTCTCTGGGTTCAAATTTCAATTTTGTAAATACGGGGTAGGACAGTGACATCCTGTTCAGTAGTATTCTCATCTGAATGGGTATGAGCAGGGTCAAGCTGCAAACAAATTATTGCACCATCTGCCCAGAGCCATCCCAGCCCAACATACACAAGCATAAAGGTTATTCATTGATCTTCCTATTTCCTCGGCTGAGGAGGATAATAGAATTCAGCATGCTACAATATATTGATAATGATATGTCAGTATATGTGATATATTTGAATACGTGTGTATATATATATATATATATATATATATATAATGTCCTGTATTCAACCCAAAGTAGTAGAGACATAAACAAAAAATGCAATCCAGATGGCTAAGATGCTGTAATTAACAGAAAGACATTGAGAGCTTATACATAAAGACAAATATTAAGGAAAGTGGCATGCCTTGGTGGCCTAGTGGCTTAATCCACTGTGGTGCAGTCCACAGAAATCCCAAGGTCCCTTCAGTTCAATAACCAAGGCTGGAGGGAACAACTAAGATGAACAACAAAATAGAATAAAGTGCTTCTTCCTCCTCTCACTTCCTGCCTGCCTTCCTGCTCACATCCATTCCTGCCTGCACTTTTTCTTTAAAAGGAAAGTAAGATTTTAATGAGTGAACAGGTAACAAGCATAGCAGTAGAATGAAAACCATAAAAAGGAACCAAATGGAAATTCTAGAACTGAAAAGTACGAGTGACATGAAAAATTAACTAGATGAGTTTAACAGAGATGAAAAATAGAAGATAGATAAAACCAAAACAGACAATAAGAACAAAATAGTGGCTATCAGAAGGGAAGGGGAAGTAAAAGCAGTCAATTGTATGGTTGGTGATGGATGGAAAATAGAATTCTTAGGGTGAATTCTCTGTCGTATAGAGAGATTTTAGTTTAAAAGGTTGTACACCCGAAACCTATATAATGTTATAAACCAGTGTTAAGTCAATAAAAATACTAGAATTAGCACTATGTAAACTTTAGGATAGATCGATAGAAATAATCTAATCTGAAAAACAGATTTTATGAAGAAGAAAAGTGAACCTTGATGACCTGTAGGACAATATCAAATGATATAATACAGGTGAGGTTGGAGTCTGAAGGGGGAAGGTGAGTAAAATAGAGGCTGAAACCATATATGAATAACTGGTGGCTGAAAATGGCCCCCACTATTAAAAAAACAAACAGTGACTTACAGATCCAAGAACTTCAGCAAACTCCCAAGAAATAGAAGAGAAGCACATCTAGGTACAGCAGAGTCAAATGCTAAAGAACAAATATGAAAAAGCTTGAAACTACACACAGGGGAACAAAGATAAGATGTATTGCTGACATCGGAAGGCAATAACTCTTTTTAACTGCTGAAAGGAGAAAAAGCTGTCAGCTCAGAATTCTCTATTAGCCTTCAGGAATGAGGCAGAAAGAGTTTCAGGTAACAGAAGGTGAGAAAACACGTCAGCAGCAGCAGATTATCGTTACAAGAAACTATGAAAGGCTGTCCTTCAGACCAAAGAGAAATGGCGCGAAGGAAACCAAGATTCAAAAAGGAATGAAGAGTGTTAGAAATGGCCAGTGAGAAAAAAAGATCCTACTTTCTTTTGGTAATTTCTTTAGAGAGGAGGAAGCAACCGGAAGAGCTACATTTGCTCCCCTTCACTCTGCTGTCTCCCGGATGCCATCAAAGTTTCCTTGTCACCAAATCCAGAAGACACGTTTCTCTCCTTGTGCTTACTTGGTCACCGGCATCTGTCACTGTGAGTACTTTGTCATGGTGAACCTGCCTTTCTTTGGTTTGCACGACACCTCATGATTTCCTCCTACCTCTCTAGCCACTTGTCCTGGGTGCTCTTGCCCGGGCTCCCCGTTCCTCAGTCTACTTGCTTTCGTTCTTCTACACACGCTCCCTCTTGTCCGTCCCACTGGCTCCTGTGATAGCTTCAATTGCCATCCGTACCCCAGATCACTGCCTCTGCCCTAGCCCTCCGCTCGGCTCCAGACCTGCATGTCTGGCTCCTTTGTGGACATCTCCCCACGACTGTCCCACAGGCATCTCCACACCAGATGCCCAAGACGGAATGGTCATCTTTCTCAGCAACCCCCTTTTGTTCAACTCTGCTGTTACCACCTCGATCCACAAATGACATGATCAGTTTTTTTCTTTTCCAAGCGAAGGAAACTCATCACACTGTGTGTGTGTGTGTGTGTGTGTGTGTGTGTGTAAGGAAAGGTGCAGGCAGGCATGAAGGCGAGTAGGCAGGCAGGCAGGGAGAGAGGAGGAAGAAGCACTTTATTCTGTTTTCCTGTTTAGCTTGGCTGTTCTCTTCCAAGCTCGCACTCGTCGTGTCTTAAGTCTTTATGTGCTTGATTATCCATATATGTTGGACATCAGATTTTCATTTTAAGACACAATTTGAAGCCTAGGGTACTGTTAAGAGTCCTGCAAAGGTTCTGCTTCCCCCAGATGCCTGGGGCTACTAGCTGTCTGAAATAAACGTAATCCAATGTCAGGGCCTGAGATCATCAGGGTCAGTCAGGAGAATGGAAAGCAAGCTGCAATGCAGTGCTGGCTTATTTCCAAGTCATCCTTCCTCCTAGGGGCACAGCTTTACAGGCTACTAGTCCAAAGCAGGCCACGGCTGACCAGTCTTCATTTTGTGCTGACCCTGACTTTCGTCCTCTCTGCTCTTGGAGGCCCATAGATGCACTTGGTCTCTCAGCTTCCTCTTCCTGGTTGGAAAAATGTCCCTGAGCACTAGTGCCCCAAAGAACTGGCTTCATCTCTCAGGGTTTGTGTCCTTTCCTCCATCTTGGTTCACTGCTTTCTCACTATCCTCTAAGTATTTTCCGTTTTTAAGGATATTTAGAAGTTATTATTTGTGTCATCAGCAGGGGTGTGGGTCCAAGTTACTTAGTTCGCCATTTACAGACACTGAATACTCTCTTCCTCATTTTAGTTACAAATAGCCTCCAGTAACTTCCTGAGAAAGGGTGTGTAAGAAGTACAATTTTTTTTGAGATCTTGCATGTCAGTAAATGTTTATATTCTGTTTTCACATTTAACTGTTCATTTGACCGAATGTAGAATTCTAGGTTGGTTATTCATTTTACTTCAGAATATTGAAACCATAACTTTCTTGTCTTCTAGCTGCTGCCATTTCTTTTCTTTTTGATGAAAGATACAGGCAGGAATGAAGGTGAGCAGAGACAGGCAGGCAGGAAGAGACAGGAGGAAGAAGCTTGGTTTATTTTTGTTTAGTTGTTCACACTGGTTGTTCCCCCCAGGCCTGGGTCTCGAACCTGGGTCCTTGGATATATGAGGTCTATGCCTGGCGAATTTAACTGTTGCATCACCCCTAGCTAGGGGGGCACCCCTAGCTGCTAATATTTCTTTGGAGAAACCCCAAACCATCCTGATTTCTGATCCTTTGCATGTAATCTCTGTTTTTCTCCTGGAAGTGCTGGGAATCTTATGTTTGAGATTTTCCTAATGAGGTCCCTCGATGTGGGCTTTTTCATTCACTCTGCCTGACACTCAGTGTATTCTTTCAAATGTGAATTCATGTCCTTCAGCTGTAGACATTTTCATGTATTTTTTCGTTAGTAATAGCCTCCCCATCCTTTTTTTCTGCTCTCTTTTTAGAATGCCTATTATTTGTCTCCTGGAATAATCTCTAATGGTCCTTTTCTTTTCTTTCTTTTTTTTGCCACATTTTCCTAATCATTGCCTTTTGGTTCTACTCTCTTGAGATGTCCTGAACTTTGAATTTCCAAAAGCTCTAGATGCTCATTTTTTTCAATTTAATTTTATATTTTGTCCCCACTTCTGGGTCCCAGACCTGGACCCTCGGGCATACATGACCTGCACCTCCTGAGCCACATGCGTGTGCCTCTTCATTTTTTTTAAGGAAAGGTGCAGGCAGGAATGAAAGAGAACAGACAGGCAGGAAGGCAGAGAGAAGAGGGGAGCACTTCATTCATTTTTATTTAGTTGTTTACATTGGTTGTTCCCCCGCCCCGACCACGCCTGGACCCAGGTCTTGAACCCTGGACCTTGGGATGTGCGTGGGACTGCTCCCACGTGTGCTAGACCGCTAGGCCACCAGGGAGCATCCTCTTTTCTTTTCGATAAATGCATAAATTATCAAATGTCACTGAGGATATTGTGGACTTTCAAGTTTTACGCTGTATGTACTGTTTCCTTTTCAATTGAGTTTCTTTTTTTCTATTTGTTTTCGTCTTAGATATTTTTTACTAATATCTTGACAGAGCCAGAGCTAGGGTGAGGTAAACAGGACACCCCGTGTGCAAAGTTTAGGAGGTGTTCACTTTTCAAGCTCATGGGCATGTTGCCTCAGTCCGGGCCCAGCATTAGACTCTGACCCTGGACTCTGAGACACCAACATGCAGACAGGCAGCTCTGTGGCGGGGTGGGGCCTGTCCACTGACTTCCGTTAGAATGTTGGGTCAGGGATCCCAATATTTCATTATGGTTATCTGCACATAGAGGGTATCTTAATTTGTGACCTTGAAAGCAGAAGCTGAGAAACGGACTGGAGAACAACTAGTTTATTTGGGAATTGATCTTGGAAGTTGGAGTGAGGGAACTGAATGGGTAACACAGGGAAAGAGGAAGTCAATATAATCATACATTATTGG
The DNA here is from genome assembly GCA_004363575.1 of Solenodon paradoxus. Taxonomy (NCBI): domain Eukaryota; kingdom Metazoa; phylum Chordata; class Mammalia; order Eulipotyphla; family Solenodontidae; genus Solenodon; species Solenodon paradoxus. The sequence goes on along the minus strand of RJWH01009285.1, from coordinate 190 downwards.
AGTCCATCCCTGTAGGAAACATTGGTTTTATTCCACCCAGGGCATTCAGAGACCTCCAGAATTAATCACTGAAGAGCCGTAAGCTAAAGCATTGATGGACTGACTTTTAAAGGAAAGGTGCAGGCAGGAATGAAGGTGAGTAGGCAGGGAGGCAGGAAGAGAGAAGGGAAAGAAGCATTTTTTATTTACT
>RJWH01009284.1:0-23823 GCA_004363575.1 Solenodon paradoxus | reverse complement strand
TTAGATCCTTGAACTCACGCCCATAATCTCCAGAACCAACTGCTCCGTCTCTCCCCAGGAACCTGACGACCCCCTTGAAGACCCTCTCCATAACTGACTGCAGACTTCCAGACTCAGACCTGACACATCTGTTCCAGTGCCCGAAGCTCGCTCAGCTCAAGGACTTGTGTCTGAGGGACATCTCCTTGACCTCCTTCGTGGAGCCCCTGCGGCTTCTGCTGGAGAAGGCGGCCCCCAGCCTCCAGCACCTGGACTTAGCTCTGTGTGGGATCACGGACGCCCACCTCGAGGCCCTGCTGCCTGTCCTGAGCCGCTGCTCCCAGCTCAGGAGCCTCAGCCTCCACGGGAACCGCGTCTCCATGGCCGCCCTGGGGAAGCTTCTGCGCCACACGGCCGGGCTGCAGAGTTTAAGTCTAGAGCTGTATCCCGCCCCTCTGGAGAGTTATGACAATCAGGGAAATCTCCACCGTGCGACATTTGCTATTCTTCATGCCAAGCTGAAGATGCTTCTGAGGGTCTTGGGACATCCCCGGACCATCGTTATCAGCACCAATGCCTGTGCTTTGTGTGGCAGGGTGTCAACCAACAGCTGTGGGACTCGGGTAGTGCCGTGTATCAAGTGCCCTAACAGCTTTCAAATGCTTTCTTTTGGGGGTCATGGAAAGTGAAAACAAAACCTAAGTGCATGTCGAGTATGCAGAGCTGGTCGCTGTACTGACCACAGCGATGTCTGTGGGTCTGCCTGCTTCCCTCATAGACGTGCCGTGTGCTATGAAAAATAGAGCACGCAGATAGATGTGTTTTACCGGTTCATTGTGATGTGGACAGGTGACCTGCGGAGTACAAGACTTCAGGGGAGATGTTGACACAGCGAATGATGGGACTTTTTGAGACCTTTGTCCCCCGTGTCCAATTTGAGTCTGTTTCTTGAAGAGATTGGATTGAGATGTGCGTGTGCTCTTTACCCCTGTCCAGAGTGCTGGAAAGAGATGGTCAGAAATAAAGGTCTCAAAAGGATCTTCTCTAGTTGATGCCTGAATCATGAGTTAATATTTATCTTTTCCCTTAAATATAACAAGGAATTTTATTTCATTCTTGTAATACGATCAATACTGTCCAGTATGTTGGGCTTTTTCTCCCTCTTTATGCTCATTTTAATGTTGAACATCTACAGGTAGTAGTGATTCAAGTCCTTTTACCTTTTACATTTATTCGAATGACAAAACACATTTGTCTGAATGCCATAGTGATAAAAATGCTCCTTGTATGTAGTATTATCAGCTTTTTCTTTTTAAAGGAAAGGAAAGAGAAAGCAAGCAGAGGCAGGCAGGCAGGAAGAGAAGAGGAAGAAGTATTTCACTTTATTTTAATCACACTGGTTTCCACACTAGACCCATCTGTATGTGGCCTACGTCCTTCAGAGGCGGTTGACCTAACCACTGCTCCATCAGGGTGCACTGCATTTCATCCGTTTTATTTAATTGTTCATCTTGGTTGTTCTCTCTGACCCTGGGATACAAACCTGCGACTTGGGTTGTATTTGGACTGCACCCAACTCTATCCACTTGCTGTAGAAATCTTTCAAACTCTTCCTTTGCACTCTTTTTCTGAAGATTTCTAAAGAGACTAGCATTTTCCACAGGTGTTCGACATATAATTCTGTTTTTCATTCTTTGATTTTTTTTTTGTTTTGTTTCATTTTTGGGTGACCTAAGAGGATCGCATGTGATTCTGGGCCTTCTGCCGAGTAGTTTCAGTCTCTTCTTGTCCGTGTTGCCTGGTCTTTCGCACTAGCAAAGATACTGCACAAGGTCCCAGCCTCCAAGGTTGCAGAGGAGGGAGCAGAGGTCAGGAGGCCTCCAAAAGGCTGGGGCTCCTGGGGCTGAAGAGGGATCCAGACGAACCATCCCTCCAGGCCAGCTCCTCTGTCTGGGCTTCCCGGAAGCCCAGACCGAGGCTGTACCCCAGACAGTCTCACTGAACCCTAAGTCCTGACATGAAGTTCCCTCTCAGACTTTGGAGCAAGGCTAATACAGCCCAATCCTATGAGTTACTGCTGCGGGGAGGATGAGGGAGACACTTTGATAAGACGCTGGGTCCCTCCAGAAAGCATTCATGGAGAGAGCTGTTTGGCCAGGAACACACAGCAAGTTTATTAAAAGTAGGAAGTGAATCGAAGCTCCCTGAGGGCCAGGAAAGTTACATCAAGGGAATATACAGGTGGCTGCCTGCCCCTCGGGCAAGATGGATTCTTGACTATGCATGAGGGGTAGAGGTTTCTTCCTTGGTGGTCATGTCCAGGTGAAAACGGCGTATCTAGGGGTGTGTCCTAGACTCAAATTGCTAAGGTGGGGTCCTTGCTCCTAGAAGTGTCAGGTTTTGCCGTTTAGCTTTCTGCTTATACCTCTGCAGACTGCCCTCTACATGTTAAGCTATGCTGTCCCCCCACAATTGAGAGAGTCAAACCTCAGTCCCACTAGGGACCATTGCCAGAGGGATGGTGGATGACTCTTGGCCCAGGGGAGCCGGTCATAAGGTGCCTCTGCCCACTCCCTCACTCCTATCTCAAGGTCACATCCAGTGGAGTCTGATCCCCGTAGGTTCCTGGCCAGTGTCCACCTGGAAGCTTAAGCATCGACTGCGAGGGCCTTCAGGCTCCATGTGCAGGTAGAAGGCCTGGACTGGCCGCCATCTCCACAGCTGCCTTGCGTGGAAACAGGCAGTTATTTCCAGCGCACGGGAAGAAGTTAGGGAAGAAATCTTGAAAATCTCCAGGTAGAGCTGCAGATAAACCCTATTCTGCTCCCAGCTAGTTCCACTCGAAGGCAAAAGGCCCAGTTGCCTGTGCCCTGGCGCACTCTCCACCCCAGGTGTGTGCCCTCCCGTGTCTGCAGTTCCAGGCACTGAGGCACCGGGGAGCCTTCAGGCTACAGGGAGTGGTTCCCCCCCCTGCTAATGCTCCTCCCTGCCAGGTGGGGGCCTGCCAGGTGGGGGCCTGAGGCAGCAGAGTTTTGACTAGTGCTCCTTTAAAAAAAAAAAATTTCTCTGCGATGATCCCTACCTAGTTTGCAGTTGTGAGAGAGGTGAGCTCGGGATTCTCCTCCTGTACTGTATTTTTTAATATATTTTTTAACGGAAAGGTGCAGACTGGAATGAAGGAGAGCAGAGGCAAGTAGGAAGGGGAAAAGCAGCGCATTTATTTTCTTGTTCATCTTGGTTGTCCTCCCTGACTCGAGTCTTGAACTGGCTCCTTGGGTGTATGTGAACTGCGGGGAACCTCCTCGACCCGGGGTGCACGTCCAGGGTATGCCGTCTTCAGCTGAAAGTTCAGCTTTGCTTCACACAGGATAAGACACAGATGAAAGATGGTGGGTTTATGTGCTCAATGGAATATTACTCAGAAGACATCCCCTTGGAACTCCGTATTCAAATCAGGCCTCTAAGTTCCCTCGGTGGTCTCTAACCCAGTCTTCAGCCTTGAAGGGACACATCTCAGAAGCAAAGGACCTGGCCAGCTTCTTCCTGCCATTTTCCTTTCTAGCGCCCTCATGATCTGGGCCCCCTATCAACTCTCCTACCATTTCCTTCTCCGGTTTGCTTCCTTCCCTCACTCCCTCTGGCCCCACCCAGTTTGACTGAGTCCACTGGGATCCTCCCTCCTCCGCAGACCTTTATAGGATTCTCCTTCAGGGCTAATTGCTTGAACCCTTGGTGATGTTATCACCACATTATTATTGAGCTAAAAAGAGAAACAAGCCCTTGTTTGAGGCAGGGTAATTGGATCTAAGGTGGAGCCAGCCCCTTTTGACTACTGGAGGGCTGGGAAGGGCTGACCTAGAGACTTGCATATCAGAAAGGAACAAAGACTGAACTCCTAACCAGGGCAGGTAAGAGCTGACTTGGGAGAGACAAGATTTACCAGATACCTATAGGCCAAGAGAGATGTAGATGGGATAGCTGCTGCTTCTGGGCTGGTCCCCAGGGTTTCTCCACAGCCTGCTACCCTAGAAAACCTGGAACCAGTGTCCTCCTCTGTAATTCAGGAGCGATGTCTCCAACATTCATCCTTTTTGGGATCCAGAAGAGCAGCTGGGAACTCTGTGATTAAATCATGTTCACCAAAATAGCTCAGTAGAGTCTGAGATTTCCTTGATTTTTCTTGACCCCAGTGGGATATCTCCCAGCCTTGTCATCAGACTAAGTTTCTAGAAGAAGTGAACTGATGTCCCTGAGATTCAGGAAGAGGTTTTCCAGTCAGCTCAAGCTGGGAGAAAGAATGAGTAACACAGGGATACTTTCACCTCCTAACAAGGATCTGGAGCAAATGTTTTCTTACTCCACTAAGGATTCTGTGCCTGCAGAATGGTGTCAGGATGTCCTCCAAATGGTTCAGGAACCAGTTCTGACCTGAACAATAAAGGAGGTCTATGAGAACAGGAACCTGGACAAGGTAGAAATGTGTCTGAAATACAGGTTTCTCACAATTTGGAAGCCTCAGAATCATGCTGGGCTCCATGAATTGTGCAGGGAAGGTCGTAGGTGGCCCTTCATGAGGACATTGTCCTGACTATGAATACCCCACTGTATTCCCGGAGCAAACAGGATCTGTGTGGAGGTAGTGGGAGGAATGTCTCCTTTCTTCAGGGAAAAAGAGGACCTGTTTGATTTATATTATTTCTAGAACATTCCAAGACCTTAATCCCAACTAAGTTCTTGGGTCTCATAGAAACGGAAATTCCAGACTCCCGCCATTTTCCCACCTTCATTGACATTTACATGAAGTCCCCCTCGCATACCTTTGTAACATTTGGGTTTTCTGACAACTGTAGGGTACCTTCTTAGTCTCTCACCTGAGAGAACCCCCCAGTTATAAACTAGAAGAACATGGCTAGGTCCTGCTTCCCTTTCAGACCTAGAAATGAAAAGAATATCATAGGGAACTACAGATTTCCTGTGAAGTTTGTTCGAATAGTAAATGAACAATGTGGGCACCACTGCTTGCCTCGTGGTTGTTTGTTTAATAGGTAGAGGTGCTTATGATGATCTTTGCCTTAAATCTCCTCTGCTATTACTCATTAATATAGATGACTGTTATGCGTCCTGGTGGAGTGGTTGGGTGCAGTCCACATACATACCAGGGTCCCGGGTTTGCAGCCAGATGCCAGTGTTAAAACCAAGATGAACAAAAGATAAAATAAATGAAATACTTCCTCATCTCTCTTCCTGCCTGCCTCTGTTCACCTTCGTTCTTGCTTGTATCTTTCCTTTCAAAGACAGACATAGAGAAAGAGAGAGAGAAGTGATTGCCTTGGAGATAAAATATCTATGGAATAAATGTCTGTTTAATGCAGTTCTCTGCAAAGGACTTACAAAGAGTATAAGTGTATCTTCTATCAGGAAACCCCAAGACCCAAGATGGAGAACATCCTTCAATGAACAATGGTCTTTGTAACAGTGGTAGATAACATTATTTGGACATTAAATGGGAGAGAAACAACATGGAGAAAACTTTTGTTGGGTGGGAGTTTTTTTTTTTTTCTCAATGTTGTGAAATTTCAAAGGAATTCATGTGTGAACCAGCAAAAGGCATACCTGAACCTGGAAGATCCTTAAATATCAAATAAAGCTTCTCAATTTGGGGGGAAAAGGTGCTGGAATTTTAGCACCATGGTTAATAGGGAGAGAAAAGTGGCATTTTCCTCAATGCCTGATAAAATCAGAAAATCTGTGGAAGAAGTTTAGGACTTTTTTGAAATTGCACTTGCCACAGCTGTCCCTGGTTAAGGAAACATTAATTATCAAAATATAATTGGAGGGCACGCCCCGGTGGCCTAGTTCACCTGGGAGCAGTCCTACATACATCCCAAGGTCCAGGGTTCAAGACCCTGGGCTGGGGGAGGGCAGGGGCAGCAACCAATGTGAATAACTAAACAAAAATAAAGTGCTTTCTCCTTTAAAAATATTCATTTCTGGAAAGGGCCGAATGGGATTTAAAGTTGGAAGTTCCTGGGAAATGACGAGTGCTTAATGCTTTCTGAAAAATGACCTCAGTGGGATGAACTGTCAAAGAAAATGTCTCCCTGGAGTAGTGTGACCTGCAATGGACTGGTTTAGGACCCCATGAGGTTTTTGATACTTGGTCTTAGAAATAAGCCAAAGGTCAAACAGAGCCTTAGACAGACCTCTGTATTGAGAGAGTTCACATGTGTGGGGAGACAGGGGAAGTGGGGGAGCCCTTATGCTGCTTGCCTGTGCATCCATAGTTCAGGGCTTTTAAAAATTTCTTCAGTCAATCAAAGGCCCACAAGTGACTCTCTGCCTTGAACCTGTCAGAGATTGTGATAGCTGACTGAACACCCAGGGCACAGTGATTTCTTGAGGCATTATGCTTCTTGTCCTGAAGTTGCCTCAAAAATGCTAATGATGCAGCTTACTCAATATTCCTTTCCCTTCTTGATCAACTGGGTGATCAGCAGGTTAGGAATTTGAAGTCACAAAGGAGCTCTGAGGACTCAAGATCATGCCATAGGTTATGACATTGGGGAGGCACTGGGTGATGCTGAGGACTGATAAGATTCCTCAGCTGAGGCTGACAGCTTTCAGACAGCAGCTGCATCTTTTCCTAGGTCAGAGGCCACAAAGTCCCTATTGCTTCTCTGAGCACGTCCAGTGGGGTGTGGGGCTGGGGGTCTGGCAGGAGGCATTCTCCAGGTAGTAGGAGTCATATCCTAGGTATGTAACTCCTGTAGCCAAGCTCACCTCACCCGCCTTAGTTTGCCTTCCAGGGATCAACTGCATTCTTTTAATTCAATCAGAGAACGGGGATTGGTAGTTCCACAATCAGACAAGTCTGGGAATGGTGATCAAAACAGAGACATTCAAATCATCACAATGTGGAACTTCACGATTTCAGAGGAATTTAGCAAGAAGGCGCCCATTCGAATGGGGGAAGATAATGATTTTAAATTCCACTACTTTAACAAATATGTTCCAGTTAAGGTTAAAGGTTAGAGACAAAGGGAGTCCTCCTGCTTAGTCATCATGATGGTGTCTGGTGTACCTGTGAGTGATTGACCTGGATTTCTCTCCCTGGTTCCACAGTCCAAACAAACCACAAAATCAACTGTCAGTGGCTTCCAGACTTGGAGATGTCTGACTTCCCAGGCCCACCACCTCTCCTGGGACTCACAGTCGAGACTGCCTTCTCCAGTCCATATGTTGAACTGATCCCAACCTTCTGGGAGAAAACTCCTTCTACCTCCCGAGAGGGAACAGAGATAACTCCCTCATACTTCATCAAGTTCACATAAAGAAAAATCTCAACCTCGTTCCTCTCCACAGTGACAGCTCCATATTTCTAATTGTGAAAGGTTTTTTCTGAGCTCCGCGAGGAAAGAAAGTCAATTAGACAAAAAGTCGAATAGCCAGGGCTTTATTGGGGTTTGCGCACCCAGGCGAGGTTCTCCGGTCCGCAGAACGAGGGCCGGGGAAGTCGCGCCCCAACAAAGGGAAGCGCGATCTTTATGCAAAAGAATTTCGCGGGCTTCATACGTGGCGATTGGGGATTGGTCCTGTGATTCCAGGTGTGGTTTCATCAGCTTCCTTTTTCCCGGGTATGGCCGCCATTTTGTCCTTCTGGGCCGCCATTTTGTCTTTCTGGGCCAGCCTAATAAATTGTCTTAATGATTTCCAGGGTCTCATTTGGAACACCCAGCCACACCCTTTATCTCAGGATTTTCATCTGACTTCCTTCAGAAAAGTCTTTGGTCAAAACTCCAATCATGTCCTCATTATCACCCACCTAATCCCTTAAAAGTTATTTTTTTTTCTTTCTTTTTGGTATGAAACAGTTGTCTTCATGAAGCTCTTCTAACTGTGGGACATTCTGATTATTCTGATGTAACACAGGGCCCAACAGTGATGCTCTTGAGTTTTGTTTTCTCTGAATAAATTGTCAGATAAAATTCTCCAGTCTCCCCTCAGGGCTGTGGGTTAGAGAAACTCATCTGGCTCCATGGTTTGGCAACAAAAAAATCTTGGACTTTCTCCCTCCCTAATCCTTTCTATCCTGAATGAATATCTGATCAATCAAGTAAACTGGAGAAAGCAAAGTCATAATCTGATTTAACATGAAGGGATTCAGAAATCTACTCATGTATCCTGCTTCCTATCAGTATTTGTGAAGGGTGAGTTGTGAGCAGAAAGCTCTATAATGAAGAGCTAACGAAGAAGAAGAGATGCAGAATCTTCCGACTCTGGGCTCTTGGTTTTCCAGGAGGAACAAGGTTTGAGTTTGGCTGAGATCATCACAGCAGGTAAGTCACTGACCTGAGCTAAGGATACCTCATCTGACGGACAGCTGTCCTCCCAGTGTGACCTGAACCCAAGACCAGGTGAAAAATTCCTTTTTTGTCTTTTCATTCAGATGAACACATTTCAAGCTTGGTTTTATTCCAAATATAGTTGAAAGGAATAAAGCAAAAACACCCTAAGTTTCTCAGAGTTGGACTCCTAGACAGGTCCCCCTATGACATGAAGAGCCAGGAATAGTGGGGGAAGTCCCATAGGCGAAGGAGTTCTAATCATTTAGCTTTCCCTTAATTATGAAAGCTATCTGCTACCCCCTGCCTTCCACTCTTCTAATCCAGAAATGGTCTTTGGTCTTTTGTCTACTCTCTTGAGGATGATTTATCTGTAAATAGTCCTCTGTCTAAGAAACCTATCTCCTAACCACTAGCGATCCCCTTCTGTCTCCCCCACCACCCCAGGTCTCCTTTCCATGCCTCAGCTCAGCATATAAACCACTGCTCTTCTCTAACTACCTCAGAATTTACCACCATGTAAATTCTCCATGTGTGTATTATTAAATGTAGGCTTTTCTCTTACTAATCATGCCTAATATTAATTTGTTCATTCATACAATCTGGAAAGAACCTTAGAAAATGGGGAAACTTTTCCTTTGACCCCCATAGTTTGCTGAACCAGCCCCAGGAGAAACTCAAAAGGTGGACACTGCACGTTTCCCAAGAGAGTTGCTGAGGTTTGAGAATCAGGACTCCTACAAAGCCCCCAGACATTGGTAAAGATTTTTACCACACCAGGAGTTCTGATCTTGTTCCCTCTACAGACATCCAAAGGAAACAAAGCAGTGATAAATCCTGTTCTTTCTAAATGAATAAGTAGGAAAAAAATTTTGGGAAGATAGCTTCTTGGGTTTGTGTTGTTATGGCTGAGCCTCCAGATGGTGAGAAGACTGACAGCCGGGCACTCAAAGTGGAGAAAATGGCCCTTTATTGCAAGCACCAGTGCTGGCCAAGGGGTATTGTTACCAAAAACTGAACACTGGGGGCTCTAGGAGAGCTCCTTTTATGCTCTGAGGTAAAGATTCATTTCCTTGGTTATGTGTGGTTTCTATTGACAACTCTTATCAGTGATGTACAGTGGCGGAGTGGGGAGGTGATGTTTGTTTGTCCTTAGTCATGATAACATGACGTAGCCGCAGCCTCCTCCGTAGTACAGTGGAAAATTCCTGGCAGACTAACTTTTGCATTGGGGTCAGGGAAAAGGACTTCTACCATAGTGTGACTCATTTAGATTTAAGGATCTTGTTCTTCATTAAGTAATTCTGTGGTTAAAATAATGGAATTCATTTGGTGAATTTACATTTCTCCCGGTGTTTGGTTGTTTTTTGTTTGGTAGACTTGCATCCTGAAGAAATTTTTTGATTTTATGGTCTTTTATTTCCCATAACCGTTGTGAGACTTTTGTTTTCAATTTTCACAATTTTCTTTTTAAATCTTAAGGAAATGAGATCTGTTCATGTGCATATTTAGAGAGCTCTCAATCTAAATTTTACTTATGGCATTTGTGCAAAAAATCATAGTTTGGTGAAGAAAGTATGTTAGTTAATCTTAGGGAAGGAATCAGTACGGCCTTGCTTTAGAAATCCCTGTTTTGCTGGATAATGATATCAGAGATAATTTAAAGTATCTCTGCTCAGCAGAAGAGAGCAGATCAAATGAGATATTCATTCGATTGCAATTTAGCAGTCCTCCATAGACATATGAACTCCAGAGTTCATCTTTAGAATATACTTTGAGGGTCGATAGACATTTTGAAAGAAAATAAGAGATCTCAGTCTACCCTCCTTTTCTTGTCATCCTTTTTATGCCCCACCATCTCCTATCCCTCTTTTGAAAGTTTATCTTCATAAGGAAGAAAATCACAGGGTTAGGTGAAGTCTTTCCTTCTCAGTTTTGGTGTGACTCAGAACATAGTCAAACATAGATGAGAATGGAACTTTGAAGTTAGAAGTCTGTGGCCAGCCTTCAGGGTTTTACCTGTCTTCCTTTTTTGATCACATTTTTGGCTAACTTAGAATGAATTCAGAGAATGATAGAATATTTTCTGAACTTTTCCTTAAATCAAGGCAAAGAATTATCTGAATTAGAAGTTTAGAAGGCAACGCCTTCCCCAGAGCCTTATCTTACCTGGATGAGATAAGGAACTGAATGGGAAAAAAAAAATAAGGAAAAGAAGCTGATTTAAAAGCGAAACACCTTTTCCCCATGTTATTTCTTTTCTAACAAGTATGTCTTATTTTACCCGAAATGTGGCTCTAATTAAAAATGAAAAGTAAAGAAATCTGTTTGTATATTTGTCACTGTTGGTATGTATCATAAGCAGTACATATTATTGCTAGAATTCATTTTTTCTATCTATGGGTTTAATTCCCCTAAAGTTTTACTGAGCCACAGGATGGAAATTTGCTGAATATCTAACAAGAATAACAAATGATTTGATCTCATGAAATTTTTAGGAGGTGGCAACAGGACCAAGATAAAAAGCTTTTTTTTTTTTTACTAAGTCATCGTCCCCAAATCTAGCTGCACCTCAAGAATAACAACTTGAATCTTTCTGGACAGAAAAATAGCTTAATTAGAAATCTCTAGCAAAACATTTTATAGCCCCTCAAACATATTCAGTAACTTGAAATATTATCTACTACAGCAATATTAATTCCTGAATTTAAGTCAATTTCTGGCAGAATAACTTAAGTTTGGGTTTTGAGTCTCCAGATCAGGAAAATACTGTGGTTTGGTTTGGTTTACCATTGTTTAAAAATTAAGGTTTAAAGTGGTAGACATTCTAATTAATATATGAAATTAAAGTTAATAAAAATAAGGGAAATGTATCTGCATGCAAAGAAACTAAGTTGTGTGTTGAAATGAATTTTAAGCTGACACAGTTGTGGTCAGACTGGATAAAATCAAATACACTTAAAATTAAGCTGTATAAACTATGTAAAATCAAACATTTAAGTTCTTTCTGCTAAAAGGATGCAATGTATTCTAAAACTGCAGTCAACTTTTGATAATAGATTGTAGATTGTTTGTCTACTTAGAAAGAGTTTTTACCTCAAAGTAAGTTATGTCTATCAGGCCTCTGATAAAAATGAAGGTAAGAGTTAAGTCCTACCAGAACTTTATGCCTTTGGCTAAATAGTTAATTGAATACTGTTTTGTTACAGTGCTTAAAACTTCCCAAATCTACACCCAGATCAAATCCTGAATACTTAAGAGCTCCTAAGATGTTCTTATAAACAGATTACTGTCTCTGTGGAAGGAGAGCTATTAGACAGCTTAGGCTTATTAAATCTTTGGGGGAAGCATTGTCAAAAAGCAGTGTTTGGTTCACGCTGGTGGCTTAGTGGTTAAGTTGGAGGCCTCTGACCTGTGTCATACACATACACCAAGAGCCTAAATTTAAGACTCAGGGCTGGGGGAACAACCAAAATGAACAATTAAATAAAACACACAAATGCTTCTTCCTCCTCTCTCTTCCTGCCTGCCTATTCACCTTCTTTCTTGCTTATACCTTTCCCTAAAAAATAAAAAAGTAACGTTCTACCATTGCAGCATGTATTTAAATGGAAGTCTGTGAGCCATACGTGCTCCAAGAATTATGTGAAGTTAGAGCACACCCTGGTGGCCTAGCCGTGTAGTGCACCCTGGGAGCAGTCCCATATCCCAAGGTTCTGAGTTCAAGACCAAGGGCCAGGTGGGGACAAACTGAACAATTAAATACAAATAAATAAGTAAAGTGCTTTTTCCTCCTTTCTCTTCTTGCCTGCCTGCCTACTCGCCTTCATTCCTGCCTGACATTTCCTTGAAAAAAAGACACGAACTTCTTAAAAAGGTCTAATGCATTTGCTTACTATTATGATCATTATTTTAAAATCTTGTACAGCATCAAATTGAGTAAATTCTTTGCCAGCTCTGTCATAACCAGAGCTTTATTAAAGTCTTGCCATTTACAGGCACTATTACTTACTGATGTTTCCATGTTCAGAGAGACTCATGGAAATGATGTTGACAAGTTTATCAAAGAAATGAACTGGGTAAGGAATAATGAAAAGTTGGATTCAAAATTCCACTAACTGAATGGGTCAGAATGAACGAATGAGAATGGAGATAATATTTCGACTATTCTTTGATGTAAACCATTATAGACTGTTTTAGGCTTTGCCAAATTAAGCAAGTTCTTTTGCTTTTTTAGGCAGATAATCTACAGAAATCTGGAAAATTGCTCCTTTTTGTTAACAAAACTGAGTAATTGCTTTTCACTCCCTAATACCATCAGAATATGAATGATGATATGTTTAACTCTTCTTCTGAAGTTATGCAAGCTAAAGATTAAAAACTTGAGGTCCATCACCTCTGAATGAGTGCAAGGCCACATAGCCCAGTGTTTGAATCCCTAGTCTGAGGGTAGACAACTGGTGTGAACTACATAAAATAAAAATAAGAGATACTTTTTCCTCCTCTCTTATCCTGCCTGCCTGCTGCTCCTGCCCTCGTTTCTGCCTGCACCTTTCCTTTTAAAGAATGTTTGAAAATGAGTCACACCCTGGTGGCTTAGTGGTTAATTCCACCAAGGACCTGGGTTTGAGACCCAGGGCTAAGGGAGACATTCAAGATGAGCAATTAAATAAAATATGTCTTCCTTCTCTCTCTTCCTACCTGCTTGCTCGCTTTTATTCCTGTATGCACCTTTCCTTTCAGTTTTTTCCTTTCATTTTTTAAATGAGTTGCTGCTATTCTTTTTAATACCTGATAACATCAGCTAAAATTCAAGCTGCAAATCACAGCCTGTTACATGGCTTTAACTTACCTGAAGATGCTGTGACCCTGCCATCTGAAAAAGTGACTGGCTGACCTCAGCTCGCAATGGATTTGTGGACTGAACTGTAATTACTTTGCTTTCCCTGTTTCCTTGGAACTGTTTCTTCTTATTTTTTCACATAGGATGAAATTTGGGAGTTCATCCCTATGGGGAGCCTTATAGGAAGAATTTCCAGGGCTGATCCCCAGACCCCAGAATAGCTGCTAAGATGAGATAAGACTGCTTCCCAAGATTTAAGATCAAGACACCTCACTCTTGCCTACCATTCCTCTTCCTTCTTAGAATTCTCTATTGTCTCCTATTTATAAAAAGTTGGAGGTATGAATATCTTTTTCTTTTAAGTGAACATTTTGTGTTTATTAGAAAGTTGGATAGAAGCTGCTGGTCTCTATCCTGCCTCTCTTTAAGCTTTTCAACATGAAATCATTTCAGTGCGCTTACTCTTAATAACACTCTCTTTTTCAGCAAGTTACTCACAGACCAAACACCCTTCTAGTCTAGCAAACCGGCCATGTCAACTAACCCACTGGATTTCGGTTTTATCATGACAGCATGGAAGAAGCCTGAACTAGTCGTTTTTCCTGCTGATGTGAGTGTCACAAGGTGTGGCCTCCACAATGAGAAACAAGTGACTGTCCTTGCTTCTGGTGACTGACCTGGGCCCAAGATCTCTACAGAAGCCCAAGGACTATTTCTTATCAGGTACAAGGAATAGATGAAAATTGTGCCTTGTGCTTGGAAAATAGACACACGGCCCTGGAGTTTTCCTGTCATTGTGTTGCGTTCAATATCTGGTTGGATTTTGAAAGTGGCATCTTCAAACATGCCAAGGAATTTAGAAGTGACTTTAGCACAGAGGTCTGTCAAATCACCGGTGTTTGATTATAAACTGATCCTGTATGATTTGGGATATTTCAGTTGTTTCTTTGGTTAAGCTGACCTCATGCCGCAGACTAGCCGTGCGGATCTGAAATCTGATCTTTCTTGGCTAAGTTATAAGACTAAACTTAGAACTGTCAAAGGCAGACTAAGAGTTGCATCGGATCTTTGAAAATCTCTTTTTCTCAGGAACATGGACAATGGAGAGGTATAAACAGTAACTTTTTCAAAGGTTCTGAGTAGAAAAAAACATGTCTCACTCAACTGGTCAAGCAGAGATGGACTTGGCTATCTGCTTCCCTCTGTCATCAGACATTTCACCCTAAATGCCAGTCAAACCTTTGTTCATAAGATTGTGTCACATAGACGTGGCACAAGAAATGGTGGAGAATCTACTTGTATATTCTCACTGTACTTATGTGTTTTGTTTCTGGACATGTCCACAGGATGCCTCTGAGCAGATTCAGGATGGGTTCCTGGGAACCACCCAGTCTCCTGGAATTGGCGAGACAGAGCCTTCTGAGAGACAAAGCTTTGACCGCTGCTGTTCGAAAGATCCTTCCACCCCAGTTCTTCCCACAGCTGTTCTTGGAGGCCTACATTTTGAAATACACAGAGACCGTGCAGGCCATGGTGCAGATGTGGCCCTTCACCCGCCTCCCCTTGCGGAGGGTGACAATGTTTGCCGGGCCAAGGCACGTGAGCTTCCAGGCTGTGCTTGAGGGACTTGATGCCCTATGTGCCCAAAAGGGTCGGCACAGGTGAGTTCATCCAGGTACTTCAGTGGATTCCTGCGCTCCCTGGAAGAGACATCTGGGTTCAGGGGGAGGCTGGAGAGCCAGGGTGGACCAGAATCTTTGCTGCCACAGAGAAAGCTGAGAAAATCCTCGGCCATGAGGGAGATCACTTGGGAAGTAACTTGAGAATGTAGAACTTAAGATGGAGAGTCCATGGAAGAACAGGCTCTGCCTCCCTCCCAAGTGATGCGTAAAATGTCTGTAAGTAGAGACTGGGAAGGGGAGAAAGGAGAAGAGAAAAGAAGACGGAGAAAAGTCCATCAGAGGGGAAAATGAGGTCAAAGGGGAGGCTGATGAGTGGCATATGAGTAGGCTGATAGAAGTCTGATCCTGGCACAGATTGATGGCCCACACTCTCATGCTGTATCGTCCAGAAATCATCTCCATTAATCTCCTGTTTGTCTACAGGAGACGCAAACTCCAAGTGGTGGATCTACGGGACCCCGGTCAGAAATTTTGGAGCCTCTGGTGTGGCAGCAGATCTAATGTGTACTCATGGGTGATGAGGCTAGTGACTGAGGAGTGTTCACAGAAAGAGCGTCCCTCGGAGGTCTTCATCGACCTTTGGAGCAGTGAAAATAACCTGGAAGCCTGGGAAATCTTTATCATCATCTGGGTCAGGCACAGACAAAGCAGACACCTGTGCTGCAAGAAGTTGTTCTGTGTTCAAGTGCCCCTGCGGAGCAACTCCCTGGATGCGATTCAGCTGGGCTGCATCCAGGAAGTGAAAGCCGGCTACGCGTGGACCACGGCCGCCCTGGGATTTCACTCACCTTCTGGGTCAGGTGAGGAGTCTGAAGAGACTCGTTCTTTACATCAGCCCACCTGTCGACTTCTCCCCCGAGGAGCTGGAAGAGTGGGAGCAGCACGTCACCCTGTTCACCTCTCAGTTCCTCAGACTGCACCACCTGCAGGAGTTCTACGTGGATGCGCCTTCCTTCCTGGAAGGTCATCTGGACAAGGTGTTCAGGTGAGACATGGTGCTCTGGCAGCGTGACGGTGACGAGATGTGTCAAATAAGCTGTCTTGTTCTCTGCTTTATCCTGAAAGGTGGTATCACATAGACACTCAAAAAAAAGTTGCAGGATCAATGTCCAAAAAAAGGGCAGAAAGGGACACCAGGTTGAAAAGTTAGAGGGAATTCTGATCACGGAGGGTGGATTTATGGGTTCTTCAAAGGAACAGATGTCTGAGATGACTTAGGAAAAGAGCTGAGTGAGGAAGCCATGAAAGGGAAAATACATGAGAACCAGCATTCCTGTACACAGGAAGACACTTGTCTCGGATTCTTTGTAAAAGTTGTTTTGTGCTCCAGGTAAGGTCATTAATACATGAGAAATGCATGATTGTGGAGATGAATATAAAGCTGGCGGAGCCAGATCACTGATAAATCTTGATGGGTGGTTTGCTGAGGGAGCTGGAGTATCTGAGTATTTGCAGTTGGGCAACCACAGTAGATGTTGGGGACATCACCCAGGTTTGCTTTGTGGGTTCATCTTCCACATGCCTCAGCTGGCTCTGAGTTATGAGCACCTGTCTCAAGCACTTGCTTGAAGGAAGCCTCTGTTGAGAGCATTGCCAGTCTGGAGTCCAAATACTGCTGTCGTATGAAGTCTACACCTGATTAAGACACTGTCAGACTTTCCAATAAGCATGATCTCTCTCATTCCATTGGCTTCATTCATCCTGCAAATAAGCGGAGAGTATGTTGCTTCCCCCCAGAGGAGGAAAGGGAATCAGAGATTTGCTGAACTTGATCCATCACACAAGTGCAGCTACAAGGACCAGGCGTTCAAGGAGAAAGGGTGTCTTGCCTCTTGACCTGCCTCAGTGGTCAACATGAATGACCTTCAACTTGGGATCATTCGTCATCTTGCTCTTGGAGAAGCCCTCCAGTCACCACCCCCGAACCAACTTCTCCGTCTCTCCCCAGGAGCCTGACGACCCCCTTGGAGACCCTCTCCGTAACTAACTGCAGACTTGTAGACTCAGACCTGACACATCTGCTCCAGTGCCCGAAGCTCGCTCAGCTCAAGGACTTGTGTCTGAGGGACATCTCCTTGACCTCCTTCGTGGAGCCCCTGCGGCTTCTGCTGGAGAAGGCGGCCCCCAGCCTCCAGCACCTGGACTTAGCTCTGTGTGGGATCACGGACGCCCATCTCGAGGCCCTGCTGCCTGTCCTGAGCCGCTGCTCCCAGCTCAGGAGCCTCAGCCTCCACGGGAACCGCGTCTCCATGGCCGCCCTGGGGACGCTTCTCCGCCACACAGCCGGCCGGGCTGCAGAGTTTAAGTCTAGAGCTGTATCCCGCCCCTCTGGAGAGTTACCACCCTCAAGGAATTCTCTACCCTGCGACATTGGCTGAGCTTCATGCTGAGCTGGAGGAGCTTCTGAGGGACTTAAGATGGACCAGGACCATGCTGGTCAGCACCTACACCTGTTCTGGCTGTTACAGGAAGATATTCTGTAACTGGGAGCCCATGATGCGCCCTTGTTACCGGTGCAGAGGCGATTTTCATAAGCTTTCCTTTGAGCACGTGGAAAGTGAACTGTGAGAGCATCCTGCAGGAATACAGACCTTCAGTTTCAAACACTGACTCAGTGTGATGGGGAAAGAAAGTCACCCTTCCTGATGCAAGATCTCAGGAGGTGGTGATGGGACCTTCAGGGGCCTGTGTCCTATAGAGTGAGAGTTATGGATCTGATATATTGAGAGGTGTTCTAACATGAGACATAAATGTGGAAGTTTTTTCCTGAGTGGAGGGTGGTAGCAAAGTGGTCAGGCATAAAGAAATGAAAAAAAAAAAAGTCTCATGTCCTCCAGAATAGATTAGCCTGTTAATCTGTTTATACCTCAGATTCATTATTCATTAATTAGAAAAAGGCTCTGGGTTCTCTGACCAGCACTACTACTGGGATGATGTTGGAATCCAGCAGTTTTATCATTTTCTCCAGTTTCTTCCCCTCTTGGGGTATCTCTTCCCTCCTTACCTGTATCTGTGACTGTTTAGTGGTTTTATACATACAACAGGTCATATTCAGTGGCCCATGAGATGCTGGCTCGAAGGACTCTTGTCTGCGCCCTCTCTGCTGGCTCAGATGCCGGGGCCTGGACACCAGCATTCCTCATGGTTCTCCAGGTGCAGCCATGAGTCTGATTCTTGGTCTTTGCTATTAAGGAAAGGACTTCACTGCACAAGGAAGAGCTGGGCCAGAATGGGTCATGTACGCTGCAGATGAGCTGCAGAGCCCATGTCTATGAGTGGTTGTCAGTCCAGGAAGCCTACTAACTGTGCCCAGCAAAGACCAGTTTTCTTTCAGAGAAATGCTAGAACTATATGGGCATATAACTTTAAACATATTTCTATGCTGGCACATCCTGGTGGAGCAGTGGTTGGGTCAGTCACCTCTGAAGGAGAAAGTCACATACCCCTGGATTTAGGTCCTGGGCCTGCGGGGGAAAAGCAACCAGAGTGAACCACTAAATAAAAATAAAGATGTCTCTCTTCAAATTTTCCTCCTTGCCTGCCTGCTTGCCTTCCTGAACCTCTCTTTTAAAAGAAATACTGTCATACTGCATAACTATATATATATCCTTTTGGTGGGCTAGTTCATATCGAAGATTGGATTGACTTTCTCCCTATGACACCTCCCTTCTCTCCCTATCGTGAAGACTAATGTCATGTTGCAACGAACAAATCAGAATGTATAAATTCCCTGTTAATGAGGGAGGGGGTCAGGACAAGGGAAGAAAGGAGTTAACAATGGTGCACCGTGGTGGAGTAGTGGTTTGGTCAACTGCCTCCAACTGAAGCACAATCCACATACTTCCCAGGTTCCTGGGTTCACATCTTTAGTCGGGAAGGTAAACAGGGAAAAAGATTCTTCCTCCCTTCTCCCTGCCTACCTGCCTACTTGACTTCATTCCTGCCTACACCTTTGTTTAACAAAAAGTAAGAAAGGAGTTAAAAAGGTAGTGATAAAGGGCACTGGGACATTGATGGTGGTTGTGGTGTGAAATGCATGGACACTGGTGGAATTCAAGGTCATAAGCACATAACATTTTTCAAAAATTTTCCTAAATTTGAGTGGCCTCCTTTCCTGTGATTACTAATGTTGAGTCATGATTCTCCCAAACAGGCAAGGACATATAAGAGAAGATTCCTGGCATGGGCATTAGTTCAGATGGTGGGAAGGCTGAGAAATACTGTACTTTGTCCTCTGCAAACGGGGGGACCAGCAACATTAGGGAGATTACTCAGGACGAGTGAGGGGCTCTAGTGGTTTAAGTTCCAGTCTGAGGTCCCCTAACCACTGTGAGTCTGGGAATCAGCATTTGAACAACTGGGCTGCCCGGAGACCATGGCAGGATAAGATGGAAGTGCCAGCTCAAGAACAATAGAGAACTGGCTCTTTCGTTCTAGTCCCCAAGGGACTGGATGATGTGGCTCATGTGGATGAGGGCAAGATCTCTTTCTTCAGTCTACCGAATCAAATGCTCATCTTTTCCAGAAAAATCCTCCCAACACATGACATAATATTTTACCTAACTGTCTGGGAAATCCCTAGTTGCAGTTAAGCCATAGCATTCACCATCACAGTGACCCTGAGCAAGAGGCGATACAGCAAGGCTCCCTGCCAATGATCTGAGGGTCTGTCTGGTTGGGGACCTTCTGCGAGGTCCTGCTTTCCCAGTAAAATGCAGGGAGCGGTGTGCACTCAGTCACTGGAATCTTGAAGGGTCCGAGGAGATGAGGTACATGGAGAGTATAACCCTGGGTCTACTATACAGTAAGAGCTCAATTTAAGGGCTCCTTTTATTCTAGAGACCTAGAGCAGTCGCCACGTGTCACTCTTACCCTCTGAGAACACGAAGGAGAGCAGAAACACAGGGCATGCAGGGAAACCAGCCTTGACTTGTCACCAATGAGTCAGATTCAGCAGACAGCGCAATGAGGTGTCACGTGTGAAAGATGAGATTATCTCCACTGACCAGCAGATTAAAATTTCCAGGCATCAAGGTTCCACCGCCACCTATTATAGTTCAGTCCTGATAGTCTCAGGTGTGATCAGGGTCATGCAACTCCCTTAAATGTCCTGAAGCAGGACTGTCCTACTTAGGATTTTGAAAGGTTTAGAATTGAAAGAGATTTGAGTAGAGATATTTGTTGTATTCCGGATAAATGTTAAGGATATAACCTGCCCTTCAAATTATAAAAATATGTACACTTGCAAGGAAAATGTGGGTATTAAAAAAGTGTTTAACTTGGTTTGGTGTTACAAAAGAAAGGATAAATAAAGCATTTTAAGTATCGGTGAGGAGATACACCGTGATGGAGCAGTGGTTGGATCTGCTGCCACTGGCTGAGATCAGTTCAATCCCAAGGACCCTGGTTCGCACGCCAGGCCCAGGGGAACACCCAAGATAAACAACACAATAAAAATAAAAAGGTGTCTCTTCCTCCCCCAAAAAGTATCATGTAGAACAGTGATTCAATTTTAAAATATTAAGAATAATAAACATTGACTCTTAAAGAAGTGGTTATACGTAAAGTAAACTTAATTTTAGGGCACTTTTATTTTCACAGAACAAGTGAAGTGAGGGTACAGACGATTCAAATGTAACTCCTGTCCCCCACAAACACAGTCTCCCCCACTATTTATTGTCTCCCACCAGAGTGCAAAATCTGTCATGAATTAGGAGCCAATGCTGACACATTAATATAACCCAGAGGCCACAGCTCACATTTCGCTCACTCTTATTTTGTACATAATATGGGTTTTGTGCAAAATGGAATGACTTTTATGTAAGCTTGTGGAAACTCAGAGTGCTCTCATTGTCTTCAAAATCCTTTTTGATGAAAATGGTAGACTAGCAAAGTCTTGTCACTCCCCCCTACCACAGACATATCAAAGCCACATCTAGATTAGATTAATGGGGAGATCAGCGTCTCCAACAAGGAAAGATGATAGGAAAGATCACAAAGAGTAGGAAAAAATCAAGTTTCTCGCCAGCTAAGCTTTTGGGTTCTGTCACCCAAGGTCAGGAGGGACACCAGTGACATGGAGCCTCTTCCCAGGGATTACAGGACTTGTTCCCACATCTGATGCCCCAGCTTGTGGGAAATGCATCTGAGAGTAGAGTGGTTATACATTGTTGTAGAAAAGGACTTTGTTTTAGAACAGTGGAACTCTGGGGAACAGAGAACACAGTGAAGAGAGCAGAGAATCCCCACAGACAAAGGGCACACAGACTTTATTGACGGATTTACATTTGATGAAACAAAAACTTCAACAGGAGGAACAAGAAAAATGATTAGCGTTCCAGTCAACGAAGATGCTGCTGGCCATCGTCTCTTGTCCGTGTGGTGCTATCAGACGCTGTGCTGAAATAGGGTCAGCGCGTAAGCAGCCCCAGACCATTCGCGGCGCTTGAGGCTTCCTGAGCATCTGTTCTTGTGACAATGATTCTCACGGGTACCAGAGCAGCATTCTCTTAGGGTAGTGACAGACAGACACAGCCTGAAACCCTGGTACGGAGAACTGAGCTTTTTTACACACCTTCAATTTGTTGGGTTTTCCAGGAGCAAAACCCTACTGCTGATCCTCTCCAGGAGAGAATCCAGGAGTCCTGCAAAATGACTCTGCATTTTAACTTGGAGCCTGAGCCCCCAGGCCCTGGGAGTTAGAGCTCACAGTGCACCTTTTCTTACCCCAAGGTACCAGGGCTTATTGGGGGGTCTCCAGACACAGCTCATTTCCAGGCTTCAGCTCAGCTAGAACATCAGAAGACTTGTGGGGAGAGAGAACTGCTCTGGATGACTCCTGTGGTCCCCGGGGATACCCAACCTTTCCCCCCATCTGTCACCTCTGCTGGAACAGTGCCCTGCCTATGCCCTGGTTCCACAGCTCTCTCCGCCTGTGCCTCAGAGGAGAAATTTGCTTGCAGAAGAATTGGGATCAACTAGGCTTCAACTGAAGTCATTATTACAACCCAGAGCTACTAGTAAAATTCTGACTATGGAATTAGCCTTGAAAGGAGAGTGGATGTAAATTCCATCCTTATCCCAAACAGGCACAGCAAATGGGAAGCTGGGGCCCTGGGCAACCACTTTGTATCCAGCTTCCCCCACTCCTTCCCTGAAAGGTTCTTGGACCTGAAGCCTAATGCTGGCTGCAGAGCGCCTGTTCATTCAGAATGTCGTCGTCTTCAGTTATATGTCAACAGAAAATACATCTTTCTAGGACACTGTTCAGGCCCACATATGGCAACCAGACTTCTAACATCAGGCCACTACATCATGACAGGTAAAGAATGCTGTTTAGCCTGCCTCAGAGAAATAAATACAAACAATCAAACAAAGGGATGAGATAAGGGAATTTATTCCAAATGATTGACAGAAGCAAAACCCCAGGAAAATATTCTATTACAACAGAATCAAGTAAACTATGTGAAACAGATTTCAAAGCAAATCTCAATGATGCTCACCGAGATTAGAACAACTGACGGACAAAAAGAGAATGAAAACAAACACAAGGACTATGAGAAAGTCCCATGTAGAAATAAGAGTTGAGGGACACAATAGCAACACTGAAGAACAAAACAAGGCTCAGCAGTAGACTGAAGAAGAAGCTCTCTATTGAATCAGGGAGCTAGAGCATAGGACAATGGGCAAGCACCATGCAGACCAGCAAAAAAGAAAACTGAAGGGAAACAGCATAGGAAACTTAGGGGTAACATCAAGAGAGACAACTTTTGTATCACTGGGGGTTTCAGAAGAAGAGAAAGAAAGGAGCAGAAACCTCACTTGATGAAGTTTTCCTTGGGAACTTTATTTTCTGAACTAAAGTATGGAATGGGAATTGGTGGCTACGTCATTCTAGGGGAGATGGGAAAGTAAGGCAATTAAAAAAGAGGCACTACTAGTAAGGTGACTGATTCTCTAAAGTGGTGTTCCTACCAGAGGGGGAGGATTCTTCCTGCTCCTGCTCTTATTCACATCGTGTCACTAACATGATAAAATACACTCCCACCTAAAGAAGAAAACAAGGTCGGGGACAGACATTATATAACGATTAGTGGCCAATTCAGCAAAAAAAGACACAATACTTATTAGGATAAGTATTCTAAACTAGAGAGCATCAAAATTTATAAACAATTACTTTGGAACTAAAAGAAGACAGCGACAAAGAAAACACTAGGAGAGGACTTCAGCCCTCACTTAGAGCAATGGGCAGATCAACCAGGCAGAAAACTAACAATGAAACACAGCTTGAACTGATATTAGAATGGAGGGGTCTAGTAGTCATTTGCAAAGCACCCTACCCCAAAATGGAATTCACATTCTTCTCAAGTACACCGGCAATATTCTCAGGTTGGAATGCAAACCAACTGGCAAAATTATGAAGATAGAAATCATATCAAGTATCTTCTCCAATCACAAGGAGAGTTTGGATGGACATTGCAACACAAAACAGCTTTTTACTGCACTGAAGCATACCTTGTTCTGCTTGACCCAGTTAATCATACAGGTTGCCA
Source organism: Solenodon paradoxus (assembly GCA_004363575.1). Lineage (NCBI taxonomy): Eukaryota > Metazoa > Chordata > Mammalia > Eulipotyphla > Solenodontidae > Solenodon > Solenodon paradoxus. The sequence goes on along the minus strand of RJWH01009284.1, from coordinate 425 downwards.
ACCCATCCGAGGACACTTTGCTGAGTCAAAAGTCTGTGAAAATTTTCAAGGGAGTCTAAGAATTCTGCAAAATTTCCACCATCACAACCAAAGAATACACACAGAATCTCAATCCACAGCAAAGCTCCAGAACTTCAGCTGGTAGCCCATAAATCCAGCAGCCACTGCTCACAGCTCTCGTAAGGGGACAGGGTATTTGTGGAGATGCTTCAAGATCAATGAGTGCTGGGGACTTGGGCCAGGCCACAAAGCCAGGCTGATGCAATCCAACGGAAAATTGCACTCAGAGGTACCTCAGCCACTGCCCTGTTTGCCTAACGGTCGCCTCCCTATTTCATAAACAAAGCATAAACATTAGCAACCAAGAATATTAGCAACCAATCAGTTAGCAACCAGTCAGAGCCTTGATCACGCGCACTAGCAAT
>RJWH01009283.1:0-14313 GCA_004363575.1 Solenodon paradoxus | reverse complement strand
CTGACCTGGTTAGAGGCCGGCTGCCCAGTGCTGTCAGGGGTGGTGACCGTGGGAGGAAGGTGTTACCTCACTGGAGGTCAAGTGCCCCTGGGTGAGCTGGGGCTGAGGGTTCTGGGTCCACTTGGTGCCAGGGATGTAGTGCGGACCTGGAGACTGTGAAAGTGATGAGAACCAGGCAGGGACACAGAGAGGGGTCGTCTGTGAGGGCCTGGAGACATAGACCATTGTCACTTCCTGCCGGTGGACTCCTCACAGACCTGACCCTCCCTGCAAAGAGTACATAGTGTGGGGATGCCACGTGTGGGACCCCAGGGAGGCCATGCCCCAGGAGGGAGCCACCCCATCAGAGAATGAGGGCTTTGTGGGCCAAAAGGGCTGGGTCGGCCTCAACCCCTGTGTGGTGGGCTCTCCCTGGGGCTTCTAGAAGACCAGGGACTTCTCTCAGTCTGTCTGCATCCCTGCAATCACGGTTTTCTTCGTCAGTCCAAGGGTCCCGAGCTGACCCCACTCCTTCTGGGAGGTGGGAGCGCCCCCACACTGTGGGGAGGCATCTGGAACATTCCCCTGTCTGTGTCCACCCTGGACATGACATCAGAGAACGACCCACCTTGCAGGAGAGCTGAGTCTTACCCCTGGGTATAGAGACCACATCTTTCTTGTCTGCACCTCTCTGCTTGGGCACTGAGGGTGCTTCCAGCTCGTGGCTGCTGTGAATAGGGTCCCAAGAACGTGGGTTCAGGGATCTCAGTGAACAGTGCTGCTCTATTTCTAGGGTAGATGCCCAGCAGGGGAATAGCTGGATTGTATGGGATTTTCTAAATGAAACAAAAATACTTTTAATTTTTTTAATAATATTTTTTTTCACAAAGCCATACACATATTAAGATATTGAAGTCATGCCTCAGTCTGTGGGTGTTAGACACCACACCCACCACCAGCCGCCGCCTTGTCCCCTTTCCCCTTTCCTTCCTGCTCCTGCCTCCGGCAGCCTCACTGTGCGTCCTGTGCGTTTTGCTAGGGCTTATTTGCTTATTGGTCTTGTTTCATTTATGTTCCACCATGAGTGGAAGCATCTTTTTCTTTCGGACTTATTTTATTTTGCTGTACATAATCTCCTCCGTTTCCATCCAGATGATTGCAGAGGGCACAATTTCATCTTTTAGTAGCTACTTAGAGTTCCGTCGAGTATCTAGCCCTCGGGTTTGTTATCCAGTCATCTGCAGGTGTTTCCAGGTCTGGGCTGCTGTGAACCGTGCTGCCGTGGACAGAGGGGTGCAGTAATTTCCCTGATCACGGGTGTTCTCTGGCTACAGGCCTAGGAGTGGGATTGCTGGATCACATGGAAGATCGTTTTTATCACCAGCAATGAAGCAGGGTTTCTTTTTCTCCACATGCCCTTCAATGCTTGTTTCTAGATACAGGCCAGTCTCAGTGCTGTGAGGTGGTGTCTCATTGTGGTATCTCTCTATTTGCGTATCTCTGAGTGGTGGAGAGCATTTCTCATGTGTCTGTAGGCATCTATTGCATGTCTTCTTTAACTAGATGTCTGCTCAGTTCTTGTGCTCATTTTTTGAGTGGGGCGTTTAAAGTGTTTTTTGGTTGAGATGTTTGAGCTCTTTGTTTTGGAGATTAAGCTCTTATCTGGTGTATGTTATATGAATATCTTCTCGAGTTGGGTGGGTTGCTTTTTGTTTTAGTAGTGGTTTCTTTTACTGTGCAGAAGCTTTGGTTTGATGTAGTCCCAATTGTTTAGTTTTACATTCTATTTTTTTTTTTGCTGTTGTTGCTGTTGTTTTGCTGTAGCTGTTCTTTCCCCAAAATCTCTTTGAGGTTGAGGTCATGGAGTGTTTTCCCTACATGTCTTCTAAGTATTTTATAGTTTCGATTCTTATGTTCTGTTCTTTGATAAAACAAAAAAGTTAAAAAACGAATGACCTGGTGTGCCCTGGTGGAGCAGTGTTCGGTATCCTGCCTCCCTCAGAGTACAGTCCACACACATCCTAGGACCCTGGTTTGTGTCCCCGGTCTGGGAGTGGGGGCGGTGGGTGGGACCAAGATGAACAACTAAAGTGGGAAATATTTCTTCCTCCTCTCTGTCTGCTTGCCTACTAACCTGCATTCCTGCCTGCACCTTTCCTTAATAAAAGAAACTAAATCAAACAATAGACTTTTAGTAAAAATAAAAATAGCAGATCCAAGGTTGGAGAAAGAAAAGGTGGAGAGGTGAGGGGCAAACTAGGGAAAGGGGATTCACTGTGAAATGAGGGTGAACGTGGTGTGTTATATTCAGATGTGGATTTACTTTGATGTGCACCTTAAACCTCTCTATAATACAATGTTCCCGAAATAAAATTAACTGAATAAAACAAGAAAGGGAGACTCCACCTTTAGCCAGAGTCTAACCCGCTCACCCCAGGGTTTCTGAGGGGCTGCTGTGGGCGCCATCCCCCAACCATACACAGGGAAGAACTGGGCTCTGCCTGCAGGCCTCTTGCTGGGGATGCCCCCCACCTCTCTGCCCTGATGTCTTTGGCATCGGGGTTCATTCCACAGCCATCTCCAGAATAATGGGGCTGTGTTCCCAAGGTTGGCAGGAGCATTAAGAAGATGGTGACGTCAGTTCCGAAACCTAGTAAGTATTTCGTGCGGAGGGGTCAGTATGCTCTCCACCCAGGTGGTGTGTCTGCCCTGAGCTGGACCCTGGTGGGCTCCTTTATCATCTGTGGGAGCACCCCCCGGGAGCTGTGCGGGGCTGTTGGAGATGCCAGCTGATAGCCAGACTGGCAGGACTCAGAGCCCTGCCAAACCCAACCTGCCAGAGCCTCAGTTTCCTTTTTTGTGAAAAGGGGGTGATGATCGTGGCCTCTTGGTGCTGAGGGCTGCAGGAGGTGCCCTCAGATGGGTACAAAGCACCCGGCTGCTGGTTGGTAGGCTGAACTCAGTGGCTGCTGCTCTTGGACTTCAGATCAGATTGGAGCCCTTGTAGGACACTCCTTAGGGGACCCACTGGGCCCAGGATGCCTGCTCAGGGGAGAGGCCTTCTTGGGAAGGTGCTCATGGGGACAATGGCATGGCTCCCTTTCCACAGGCTGCGTGGACGCTCCCAGTGGGACCTGTCCCTTCACAAACCTGCCAGGCAGGAGCACCTTGGCTGTGGGCTGAAGACTTCTGTTGCTTTATCTGATGTTTGGCTTCGGATTGCTCTTGGGGGCGGGGGGAGGTGGCTCCTCCTGCATAAACTTCCAGGTTTGTGCTCACCTCCCCCCCCCCCCCCCCCCGGGTGTGGGAAAAGCCCCTCCTCACTACCTGGATTCATGTGTCCTGTGGATTTTCTCAGTGGGAGGAGGTGGAGGAAGCTGACAGGAAGGAGCCTGGCCTTCCTGGGTGCATTCAGCTGTCTGGCACCTGTGTGATCTTGGAAAAATCTCTGCCTGCTCAGAGCCTCAGCCTTTCTGTCTGTCCAGTAGGTGTAATAATGACTCCTTTCTTGTAGGGTTGCCGAGAGCAGGTAAGGAGAGAAGTCAGGTGAAGCAGGGACATGTCTTAACGCACAGTGAACACACAGTCCATGGAGGCTGTGAATAGCGATGACGAAAAAGACAGGAGCCACCTGTTGTTACCTAGTGTCCAAGGACGACCCACACTAGTGCTGGGCGCCCAAAACAAGGGGCCAGAAGTAGGAGATGGAGGTGTTGGCTGGCTGCGCTCTTTCTCAAGGCCTGGGAAGGGGACTTCCTGTCCCGTCAGCCTCTCTGGGCACTGACGGTACTTGGCTTCCTTGCTGACAGCGCTTGTTTCTGTCATGTGGCCTTACCTCTGCGTCTAAATTTCCTTCTCATAAGAACTCCCGTCCCTGGGTCCGGCCCACCTTGATGGAGCATGACCCCATCTGAATGTGACTCCCTCTGCTGAGACCCTCTTCCAGTGGGGTCACACACATAGGCACCGAGGTTGGACTTCAGTATGTCTTCTCGGGGAACACAGATCCAGCCTCAACATCTTCCATTTCAACCTCCTCTCCAGGGTCGTGTCAGACAGCGCTGCAGACTTCTTCATCCTGAATTAATGTCAGTGTTTTCTGTTCTGTTTTTTTTTTTTAAAGGAAAAGGCACAGACAGGAATGAAGGCAAGTAGGCAAGGCAGGCAGAGAGAGAGAGGAGGAAGAAGGTTTTATTTTTATTTAGTTGTCCCCCCCCAACCCCCGACCGGGGACTTGAACCTAGGGTAATGTGGCCTGTGCCTCTTCGGAGGCGACTGACCAACCGCTGCTCCACCAGGGTGCGCCCAACCAGTGGCTTTTTTTGACATAGGGAACCTCCACGCACCAGCACTGACCCAACCTCTGTACTTCAAATGTAGGGAATCTGAGGCCACGAGCAGTAAAACGAGGCTTCCCGTTGATGGCAGCGGTGGGGTCTGCTCTTCATCTCTTGGTGCTGGCGCTGCATGCTTGTGGAGTCGCCTGTCAGCCTGTGTTTTGGCCATAGGCCTTTTCCCACTGGTGGAGCCAGCGGCTGACTTGTCTGCTCAGGGACCAGCTGCAGGACGCATGCTTCGGGCTTGCAGCTCGGTCCCTCCCTGTGTCGTGGCTGAGGGTGCGGGCTGGTGGGGGTTCAATTCCTGCCTCAACCAGTGTGAGCTCGGGCAGGTCACTGACTCTTTGCCTCGGTTTCTCTGTCTTTAGAAGGTAGGTGGCAGTCTCAGCCTCATACAGCTGCACGTCCCGGAATCCCTGGGTGCTGCCCGGCCGTCCTCCATGTTTCTGTAAACCCGGCCTCCCTCACCTTCTCTCTTCTTCGTCCTCCTCCGAAATGAGGAGAGTGTTTTCCACGGGAGTGATCAGTCACATCAGCCAACCTTTATGTTTCCTCTCTTATTCTAGATTGCTGTCTGTTTTCTCAGACCCTTTTCTTGCACTGTTGACTCTCACACCACTGCACTGGGACCCTCGACTCAAAGCCTGCGTGGGTCGCTCATCGGTTGGATTGAGGTCTGGGGCTGCCGTGGCAGCTGTGACACAGGGGAGCGGGCACGGGGTCCCTGGGCCCCAGAGCGCCTGTGCTCCTTGAGGACCTTCTCACAAGCTGTGCTTGGCCGCTGTCTCTGCCCTCTGCCCTCTGCCCTCTGCCGATGAGGGGCCCCCAGGCCCGCCCAGCTGTGGGCCCCTGCGGGCCACTTCCTCTGGGTTCAATGGCTGGCTTATCAGAGGGCCCCACGGGCATCTATTTCGGGCCTGTCTAGAAATAGTCTGGGTCCTGGCGGAAGGTGGGCCGAGTTGGCTCTCGCGTGGAGAAATAGCCGCTGGGGGTGGGGTGGGGAAGAAATGTCCCAGTGACCAGGAGCCCACGTGTCCTACCCTGACCAGGCCTGACGGCCAGCAGGGCCGGGGACACAGTCAGCGTGTGCAGGAGCTCCGTCCCCGTCCTTCTCGACTTTCTGATCGTGTCAGGGAGAACATCTGTTTAGTACTAGAGTGAATTTTTACCTGCCTTGCCTCATGCTCTGCATTTCTTCATTGAAGAAAAATGGGGCAAGGCGTAGAGTCCCATCAAGTGTGGAAATCAGGCAGAGCGAGTCGCGTCGACGTCATCAGCTTCCCCCAGTGGCAGCATCTGTGAAACTCTAGTGTCTCATCCAGGACGGGGACATTGATAGCCGCTGCGGGTGGATGTGCTCTGATTCCCGCGGTTCTTGTCCTTGTGTGTGTAGCTGACACAGCTTATCATAGGGGCGTGTTCCTGTGTCACCTCCACGGTCAGGACAGTGAACAGTTCCATCTCCCTCAGGCTCTGGGTTCCTGTTAGTAACGGCACCCACTTCGGACAGTCCCCCCGTTCCCTGGACCTTCTGCCCCGGCGAGGTCGCCACCACCCTGACTTCTGTCCCCACCACCCTGACTTCTGTCCCCACCACCCTGACTTCTGTCCCCACCACCCTGACTTCTGTCCCCACCTGGGGCCCTGGACAGCTAACTGACCTCACTCCTCTGACAGCTGCGTGTCTCCTTCCGTTGCCTGAACCACACCGAGGGCTCTGCCTTCAGCAGACGGCTGTTTCAGACCGCACTGGGCAGAATCGTTTCCAGGGACTTCTTATTTTACAGTTCCTGTTACATATGGAGGGTGGTGCTCATTTTCTTTTTACCAAAGACATATTTTTGTGCTTGAAATGTCCCCAGCCAAGACAAAAGGGTGAGTTAGCGGAAAGACAGATATTAAAACAACCATGCCAGCGCTGGGCAGAGATGGCACACTTTCTAAAACTGATGAGCAAATGACTGAAGTTGAGACGTAGTGTCAAGAAGCCTTTTTGGCTCCACTCCCTCCCCCAGCAAAGCGAGAAACTGGTCGATGGGTGGGGAAAGGGCATTTCTGTATAGTTTTTGTACCGTTAATGCCTTCTGTATAATCTGATATGTAGTGCTGATTGAAAGCAAAGCAAATGAAAAATGTCTAGGCTCTGTATTAGCTAGTGGGTCCTTCCTTTAATGTCATAGTGACCTTCGTCATATCTGTGTACCGCTTCTTTCATACCTGGTGCTTATTTTTAATGGACAGTCTTTTACTTTCAATGGGTATGGAAGGGACTTCGATTTCAGAGTTTAGAGGTGCTCGGTGTATATGGTTTCCACTATACATGAACACAGCTCACGGCTAAGATGTAATCAAGCTTGGGTGGCAGTTTAGGTCATCTTCATATCACATATAGGGGATTACTCTTGGTGTCTACAAGCAGGAGAGAGAAAAAATCAAATCGAGTTACTCGATGATCTTTGTTTGGGGTTTTTTAATGGTCAGTTTCAGCTGGCCAGTTCCTAAAGCTCTTCTTCTCTTTCCCATCTTCTGAGTTTGGAAACAATTGAGAAATGAAACCTAGGTAATTGGTAAATGGCTTGGAGAAGGCTCACTCTGTCTGAGCTGCCTGGAAGTATGGTTCAGAGTGGACCCTGGTCTGTTCCCCGGGTCACTGGCGCTCACTGGTGCCCATGGGTGTGCTTGAGGCAGCATGTGGTCCCTGGAGGATGGATTGACCCTGTGAGATAGGAGGCTGAGCTGGGCCCAGTTCCTCCTTCCGGGTGCCCTGCTAGAGAGCGGTCCCTCCTCTCCCCCGGGGAGGGAGAAGTTCCAATGTCTCCACTCATGTAAACCTCACAAATAACCTGTACAGCAGCCCCTCCAACACATTGCTGAAATAAATCCTTCCAGGAACATCTACCCAGTGTCTGGTGATTCTGGAAGAGTCCCTTCACACAGAAGCCGGGGCTGGGATTCTCTCCCCTGGGTATCAGCACAAGCTCCACCATGGTTTCTTATTTTATTGTTCTTGACACCAAAGGTGACAGGAAGGGCCTCCTTCTCCATCTCCAGGCTTTAAAATAATTTTTAATTTAAAACTCCCGAACAGTTGAGATTTTAGCAAGGCTTCTCAGGTTGACCTATGGGATGGTTCCTGTCTCCCCATTTTACAGACGAGAAAGTAGAGGCTAAGCCAGAATCAAGTTTCCCACCCCCAGTCACAGAGCCGAGAGAGGGAGAGTGGGACTTTTGAGGAATCCGGCAGACATTAGAGTCTGCTCGTTCACATTGAGCTTTATACCTCCCTCTGTGTTCTGCTGTGCGTCTGTTATTTGTCTAGCTCCCAGGCCGCTGTGTCACCAGTGCCCTCAGCCTCTAAAGCTGGTCCTTCACAAGTGTGGAGCCGACACTGAGACAAAGTGGAACCACTTGCAGTGGTGAAGGTGTTACTGAAAGGCTGTGCGGAGCGCGTTCTTCCCACTAGCTCACTGAACCTGCCTGAGACCCAGGAGCCACAGCCTCTATTTAGTGCAGTTTCATCTTGCTGGCAGGACAGCTCAGGGAAGGAGGCGCCCTCACGTCGTCACAGCTTTGCAGATGAGCAGCTCGAGCGTGGTGGCGATTCGTGTAGGGGCCGGTCTGCGTGTCCGCCCTTGCAGGCTGCGATTCCGGGACAGGACGGGTCTGCCTGCTTCTCCCTGGCGCTCGGCGTGAAGCTCAGGACCAGCCTGGTTCAGCGAGCGCCAGAGGGAGGGCAGGAGTCCCTGTGGGCAGCTGCCCAGACGACGTCTCGTCCCTGACACTCCCAGCATGTCTTGAGCTGACTGAAGGAGACTTGGCCAGAAGCCACATGGCGGTGTGAGGGTCGGGAGGTGCTGCGGGTGTCGGCGTGGGGTGGGCAGGAGAGGAGCTTGAGGAGCAGCGTCCTGAGGACAGTGGTGACGGGTGGCAGCAAGACAGGGAGGGGCTATGTCTGCGGTGCTGGCCGAGTGGGGCTGCAGGGGTGGCGGACCCAGGAGACCTGAGGTCCTGCGGGAAGGGGCGGGGGTTGTGAAAGGCGGCCTCGCCTGTGACTGTCATCTCGCTTGCCAAGCAGGAAGCATGGCTGCCGCTCGAGCCAGAGCCTCTGAGCCTCGGCGACAGAGTCAGCTCTGCAAAACGCCAGCTGGTGCACGTGTGGCCCTTTGCCCCTCACTTGCCCCTCACCCTTCTACCAGTGCCGCCTGCTGCCCAGAAGCTGGTGACTGCTTTTCTGACCCGTTCGTGCTTCCACACGTGTGTGCACAGGTGTTCTGCGCGAGCTCGCATCTGGGCATGTCGGGCAGCCTCTCCTTCAGATTACATGGGCACCAGTGATCAGCACATCCAGCCAGTTTCCCTCAGACCCAGAGACCGAGCCCCACCAACATCTCTGCGCAAAGGCCCGTGTCGGCAGCCGATGCGTGCACCTGTGGCGGGGTCGCGGAAACAGGTGGGCTCTGGCTCTGGTTCTCAGTTCTGACTCTTCTCGGTCCTCTAGCTACCTTGTCATGTAATGGAGTCGACAGAGCTGTTGTCTTGACGGGCTGGTACTTTGCTGGTTGGAGCAAATGCCAGGACTTGGGGGCTGGACTAGGTGGACAGGATGCCAGGTGTCACACAGAACGGTTTTCAGATCAAGAGCACTGGACACGCTCCTCTCTGATGGCAGGCCCCTGTTTCCATCAGCACCCACACAGCATCCTGCGGCGTTTGTGATGGGTAGACGTTCGTGGATCTTCAGAGAGTAAGTGTTTGAATAGCGATGGGCAGCTGCATACCGCGTGTGCATGCCCTGTGGTCCCAGTGTACACACATGCGTCCAGTCCTCTGCACGCGTGAGCCGCTGCCGAGCATTCTCCATGTCAGTGCAGGTGGCTTGGCCTCTTCAGTCGGCAGAGGTGGATTCAGAGACTGTTTCCTCTGTACTTGAATGGAAAGGCACAGGCAGGGATGCAGGTGAGCAGAGACAGGCAGGAGGAGAGGGGAGTAAGAAGCACTTTATTTAATTGTTCATTTTGGTCGTTTGCCCAGCCCTGGACCTGGGTCCCTGCATGTGGACGGCGCCACAGCCGACTTAAATCCTAGACCAGCAGGGCGTGCCAGGTGACTGTCTCTTAATGCTGAATGTAAGTCTGGCTTCAGTCATCTTCTTTCATCTAAAATATAATAGCTGGCAAGTGTGTGGAAGTTACATCTGTGTTAAATGATCACATGCTCTGTTAATAGGCGCCTGTGCACGTGTGCATCACACACACACACACTTTGATGTGGACGTGATGTCACCATTGTTCCCTTGAGCACAGAGGTACAGAGAGATGAAGTTACTGCCTGGAGACACCTTCTATGTGCTGGGATTCAGGCCCAGGAGGCTGGTTTCATCGTTCATCTGCTAGTCACCACCATACTCGTCTCACGACATGGTTGGCCTCTGGGAGCGTGTGGCTTTGTGCCCTCGGCACTAGGGTTTCACCCCAGCCTCGGGCCGGGGGTGGTTTGGGCTGAACTCGCTAAGTGCAGGGGCCTTACTCCTCTCTCCCTGCTCTGCACCCACATCAAGGTGCCCCCGAGATGCAAGGTCAAGGTCAGGGCCCCTCAGCAGGCATCCCACGGGTCTGTAGCCCCTGCTGATTACCAAACAAACATGGCAGTGCTCAAGGGGTTTCATTCCTGCCCCCTGGGGCTCCCGGCTGAACAGTGGGCAGCCCACTAGGGCCTCTGGCCCGTCACCCAGAGGCTAGGAAGTGGAGGGACAGGTGTGACAGGCGTGTAGGTCACCTACTTCCTCCTCGCCTAGAGACGGCTAGATACCCATCAGCAGATGACTGGATAGTAACGTGGGGCCTGTGCAGGTGACGGAGTATTGTTCATTTTCCAAGGGATGAAGCCTAGACACCTGCCACAGCCCAGAGGAACGCGGGACACATGTCAGGGAAAGAAGTCAGGCACAGAGGCCACATAGGGTGCTGGTTGTTTTATTGCACGTCCAGATGGCACATCGACGGGGAGGTGAGTCGTGGTGGCCGGGCTGCGTGGGTGGGGGCCGCCGAGGGGTGCACGCTTCTCTCTGTGGTGATGAAATTATATTTAATTCATCCTGTGAGTGGACTAAAGCCTGGGATTATGCACTTCTGTGGATGAATCGTCTGGATGGTGAGCTGTGTTTCAATAAAGCTGTTAGCGGCACTCTGTTTCCTTTACATTTTCAGTCTAATAATCCCAGAACTGTTCCAGGTCTAGGATACTCTTATGGGTAGGAAATATCCGGGGCAGTGACATCTCACCCTGTCCCCATATGGAAGCCCCTGGGGGCCCAGAGAAGCTGGTCTCTTCAATAACTGGTCCACCTGTGTTACTGCAGTATGTGACCTACAGATGCTGGGCCTTTGACCTCTGTGATGTCCTGTATCAGGAACAACTGGTTCTTCACGTAGCTGAGGCTGCCTCGGGCCAGGCCTGCTCTCCTGCACCTTGGCTGCTGCCCATGGGAAGCAGCTTGGTGTGAACACATGAACCTGGAGGGCTGGGCACTACGGCCCCCAGAGGTAGCCCATGACCGTCAGCAGATGGAATTTGAGGGACGCGTACCACAGTTCCCCCCTCCTCCTGTGGGTTCAGCTCCAGCAGCTGTGGAGGTACCAGTTCCATCACGTAGCAACCCCTCAGTCTCCTGTGGGCTCCATCCTGTGCCCTCCCCTGCTGTGATTCCTGGGGTCACCACCCAAGTAAACTGTGTACTCAGACCCTTATGTCAGGGTCTGCTTCTGGGGAGCCCAGACCAAGACACCTGAGAAACCCAGTTCGTTCCTTCCATGGACACCCGAGTTTCTGCTCTGAGCGGGCCTCTGAGTGGGCGGCGGTGAGGCTTCCGCAGACATGGTCCTTCTTCTCCAGGGGTTTGAGGACGGATATGCAAGTAAATGACTGCAAGTGGGTTTCTCCGTCTTGTCAAGCTTCTTTCTGGGACAGACACAACGCGAGATGGATCAATGCAGAGAGGTGGAGCAGGAAGGCTTTTCAAAGTCATTTAAATGAGATAAGATGTAGACAGGAGGCAGCTGGGTGTGTGGGGTGGTGGGACTCGCTGGAGGAGCATCATGGGAAATGGGTCACAGGTCCCCATGTTGCCTCTCAGAGTCCTCTTACCATGAGAGGCCACATAGTGTTTAAATCCTGGCTTTTCCAGGGTCAGGGTGATGACATTGAGGAAGAACAACAAAAGGACGAATGCTGGCCCATCAAGATTTTAATAGAAAGGTTCAGGAAATCAAGACACTGAGGTATTGGTGAAATAACAGATAATTAGATCAATGAAATAGAACAAAGAGTCCCCAAATAGAGACACAGGTATCATCAACTGATCTTCGACAAAGGAGCAAAGGTTGTTTGGTGGAGAAAGCGTCGTCTTTTCAGAAGTATGTGGAACACACCAGCATTTATCTGGGGAGAGAAAAGAGGGAAACGGGATGACGTAGATGAGACGTGTTGTCCTGGATGGTGCAGGTGAATGCCTGCACCCTTCTCCTGGGGCAGACTGCCAGAGGGTGCTGGCCATGCGGATGTGCGGGGGCCGAGGGTGGTCAGGCTGCTCACATCTCTGGAGTGCAAGCTGGCATTCTGTTCTCTTCCTGTCTCCTGTGTTTCTGTCTGACTTCTCGTGTGTGTGGATTTGCATCTCTCCCTCCTTGTTTGGGTGGCCTGTCCTCTCCTCATGTCTGGTTCTCTGTCCCTTTTTTTTTTAACCTGATTTGAGTGTCTCCGCTGTTGTGTTCAGCTGTGTGTCTGTCTCCCGTGGATTCTCCCTCTGTCCTCTCTCCAGTTCCATCCCTGTTTGTCCCATTCCTCTTCCAACAGCTGTTTGTTCGACCCCAGTGTAGACCAACCATTCCACTGGAGGTGGGGACATACTGGTGAAGAAGTGAGCTAGGGAGAGAGAAGGAGCTGAGTTCACAGCTTGTCAGGAAGCATTTGGCTCCGGTCGGGGCCGTGGTGGGGTAGTGTTTGGCCTGTGTAGTGGCAGGATTTGGAAGGTTTTCTGTGTTAGATGGTGAGTGAACTGGAAGGGAGAACGTGGAGCTAGCCTGGCTGGGAGCTTTCCTAACAGAGCCAGCAGCATGTTCTAATGTCCTGTGGTGGGAGTGAGTGTGATCCACGGAGGCTCTGAGATTGAGCAGTGTAGCCGGGGCATGGACAGTGAGGGCATGCAGTGGGTTAGATGGCGTTGGCAGGGTCAGCACCAGGTCTTGCTTCTTAGTCCCACCAGCACTGGCATGCCATGGTTTTTGAAGTCCAGGGTTGGCATTAGTATATCTGAATTTCATAAAGATGACTCTGGGGTCACTTCTGGCTACCAAGCAAGAGAGAATGGTGTCATGTTGGCCATGGAGATGAACAGAAGTTGACAGATTTAGGAAGCAGAATTGATGAAACCTAGCGATTGCCTGAAGACGTTAAATTATCTGTAATTTTTTCTCATGTACACGGTCAAATTTATAATTTTGCTCTAAGGAAAGCTTACAGTAAGTCAACTCAGATTTCCTCTTCCCATAGAGCTACCTTAGGGGGAAGGGGAATAATTAGGTAATCATTGTTAGACTAGATAGGTGGAAAAACTCCTTAAACTCTAAATTTAGAGTCTTGAGCGATAGTCAGCTGACCAGACAACTGATTTCTGAGAACAGACTTTTGATATCCTTCATGTTACTGGATTCTTGCTAAAGCAGTTACGTCATCTGTGCAGAATTCCTCCTGGAAGGCTGTAGATTTCAGTGCACGCACAAAGGATCTGCGGTTTGGTTGGTTGGTTTTAGGATGAGAAGGGAGAGGCTGCACACGTTTCTGAGTTGGGGGAAGACTGGAGGGATGACCCTCCTAGCCCCCTACTGTCCCCGCTGCTGGCAGTGGGATTTGGAGATACCGGCCCCCTAATTAAAGGGCCAGCCATAATTGCTAAGTGATTTTGAAGAACTTTATGATGAGATGATTTTAGCGGCACATGGACGTTGCAAAAATGGTGTTTCTTTGTGTCATTCATTATCGTCCCCGGTGACATCTTTCAGAACCCCGGTTACAAACCCAGGAACTCGACTCTGACATGGTGGCATTAAATAGACTACAGACCTTGATTGATTTCCCATGCGCTTGGTCTGTGTTTCTGTGGTGTTGGTGTTAGGTCTTCGGACGTTACCACGAGCACAGATTTGAGTACCTGCCACACACAAAAGCTAGCTATTGACAAACCTTTCACATCACTGTCTGACTCTTGTCCCCCAACTGTTTTCAGTCTAGTTAGACCCAAGCTCTCAGCTTATCCACCTCCTCCCTCCTCATTTAATTCTCCACCTTCCCTGGCTCACGTGGTTACCTGGGAAAGGCCGTGAGCCCTCCCCGCTGTTTCCACCCTGGCCCTGCAAGGCCGCGTTCATGGTGCAGACTGACGGCTGTCTTCGTCTTTAGTCCCGTCAGAGCCGAGCCCCTGACCCTCACCTCCAGGAGTTTGGTTTCCTACCTCCCTGTCCCGTGCATGCATGGAGATGCCTGTGCGCACTCCTGTCACATCACCTACGAAAGAGGGCTCCCTGGGTCCCGTCAGTAGCTTGTTTGCTGCTGGAACTGGCTTCACTCCCGGCTGGACCTGGTATGTGCGGCGCAGCCTTCCCTTCGGCCTGGCACACAGCACAGCCCGGCTCCCCGCCGACTTGGGTGTCATCGGCCAGGCAGTGGCGGCAGCAGGGACAGTTAACGACAGCCCTGGCCAAGCAAGTCCAGGAGGATGCCGAAGGGCCCAGCTTGGGTCAAGTGGTGATCACTGTGCCAGGGTGGGCTCCTTTGTCACTCCAGGGGCCCCCGGGCCCCTCTTTGGCTTATGGTGGGAAACATCCCAGTCAGGTGGCCGTCCTGTGTGGGAAGTGTCAGCCAGGGTCAAGTGGCCGTCCTGTGGGGGGGTGTCACCCTGGGTCAGGTGGCCATCCTGTGGGGGTGTCACCCTGGGTCAAGTGGC